>JANHGL010001246.1:0-29155 GCA_024611195.1 Ceyx melanurus
TTGTCTCCAATAACTATCATTTTCATCTACATCACCAGAAGTAACCTGACATTTCACAAAAGATTTTAAATTTAAAGCAATGTAAAAATGCACTTGTGAATGAATAATAGTAGCTCAAAACTAAAACTAAATAATAAAATATACATTCAGCATTAGAAATATATATATACAGGTTATCAATAATTATTAAATTTTTTATTAATTAAATAAACCTGGTTCAAGAGAGCCTGCTATATGGCTTGGGTGGAGCTGGGGGAGGAGGGCTTCCATGCCACTACAGCAGCTGACTGCACACACCTAGATGTACATATGTATAGATGTGCTTGTGGGTGTAGCTGTAGAAAAGCATGAACATACAGAGAGAGCAAACACAACACGTTAGGAACCATTATAGGCTATTTTTTGATCAGTAAAGAAAGCATGCAGATTAAACACTGAGAATTCAATCAAATTAAGTCTTTAGGCAGTGTGCAACAGAAGCAAGAAGAGGAAAAGCCAAAATCTGGAAGAAAAACCACAAAATAATTTTACATCCAGTCCCGGAAGCTGTCCCAATTCTTTAAGTACATATGGCTGTCACCAATCCAGCAGTACAGAGACAGACAGAGAAGATGCAGGGTTAGTTTAACTGGAGACAACAAACACAGAGAACTGCTGTTCAAGAAGCACCCCAGTCCTATCAGCAGTCCCAGGGTTAGTGGCTTTTTCTGTTTTAAGCAGAGAGGAAATCTCAGAGGTAAGAACTTAATCAGATGAAAGTATAAGCCATCCAGACAATAAACAAGGTAAAGTTATAAATCTGGTCCTGCTGTCTTCTTGAGGCAGATCTCTTGGGCAAATATTTTTTCTTCCAGTTTAAATTGGTCTAAGTGGAACAGCATTACTAAAGAATTACCATGGAGAAGAAATTCCAATCTCAAAAAAAAAAAAAAAGGACATTGGTTGAACAGAGAGGGCAAACTTAATTCCTGCCTGAACTCCAAAATCAGTTTTGGAGGCCTGGCTGCCCAAGAGCACACCTGTCTCTGCTATAGCACTGTCCAAGGGCAGACCTGCTGATGTGCAGCCTTCCTTCTCTTTAGCACAGATACATTTGGACTCCTAAGAGAAGTCCAACTAATTGATTCAGTGTTTAGTTTCTGACTATTTCACAGTGGTCTCCACTTTCAGCCACCTTTAGGACATCCTTAGAACCTCTCAGGTGAGCTGAGTGTCTCTTTCTCTCCTCTCTCACTGACTACCTGTAGAGGCACTGGAGACAGATATTTACTGCTGCTCATTCAGAAGACCTGCCCACACAAATAGTGCATAAAATAATAAAAAATTCAGGAAGCTTTCAGAAAGAGAACATTATTCATCTGCTCAGAAACATCTGGACATTTCAGGAGTTCTGCTAAATTTATGGAGTCTACTCAACAAATCTAAGTGTTTACCCAGGGGTAAATAAGCCATTCTAGGGGCTTTGCCAGGCATCTTCTCTCCCTATCTTGTTTCTGTACACTATAAATAATGCATCTCCACAGAGCACAAATCGGCAGCATTAGCTCCTTGTTTCCTTTCCCATATTTTTAGGAACTCCTACTCTCTGCTCCCAGTTACAGAGGGGCCGATGGCAAAGCAGCTCTTGATGCCAAGCGGGCTACGAGCCTGGAGCACAGCTCTCCTCCACACTGGGGAGAGGACCCTGGTCCCCCAGGCAAGGACCTTGGGTTGCCCAAAATAGCTCAGCTGCTCTGATTGCTGAGGAGCTGCTGCTGGTTACACAAAGTTAGCCACGGAGAGACAGTGCTGAAGTCTGAAATGTAGGACACTGGCCAGGGATGAAGTTTGTTCTTATTTGAAACTACCTGTGTCACGAGAGAAATCAAAATTGCAGCCCATCTGAGAAGAGGTGAAGAGTTGAACCAAATCTCCTGTAACAAGAGGATCCTGGAAATGTTTACCAGGATCTCAAGAAGCTCTACAGATATTTCCCCACAGGAAAAAAACAAAAGAGAGGAATAAGGGACAGGATGCAGGAACCTATTATTTTTATCACCTTTGCTATATATTCTCTCCAAGAAAGTATCTACATCTCGAAAAGTGAAGATTTCACCTAACTTTTATTGAAACAGTATGGGAAGGTTGTACTTTCCTTTCTTTTTTTCCCTTCTTTTCTCCCTGCTTTTCATATCCAGGCTCATTTTAAACCATCATCAGCATTACCAAGGCCCACACAGTGGCCACAGTCTGTGCAGTTTCTTCCTGCTCTATGCCAGGCCTAACAGTGACAGTTGTGCCTTTTTTTTTGCCCTGATTTAGAAGAGCTGGCCATTCATGTCTAGACATCACTCATTAAATGCCCATGAGCATAAGGACAGCAATACAACCAACACATACATTACATGGTAAAGGTGATTCATTTCAATTCATTGAATTGGGTTTCTTTTGATTTCTCTCATGGGAAGCCTATTTCCATTTAGCAGAAGGACAGGGTAGAGCACAGAGACAAGGGTGAAATCCATCCAGCTTCAGTGAAATGCACAGCAAAGGCCCTGCTCCTCCCTTGGGATACAGCAGCTAACATGTGGCTGTGGTGCCAAGCCCTGGCATTGAGGACAGACACAGCAGGCACCTGCCCTGGACTGGGAGGAGCTCCCTGTGCCAGGAGGGTCCCCAGAAATTTAGGGCAGCTGACACATCTCACAGTTCAGAGCTGCCCCAGTTCAGCACACGCAAGCCTTGCCCTTCTGACTTTCACAATGCAGTAACTCCCCACTCACCTCAGATCCCTTTCTTGTTTTAACCCTAAATGACCAGGAATATTTTGGGGTTTGTCTTTTCTTTATGAGTAATGCCGTTATGAAGTTATTTCTCAGACTGCCTTCACTTTTTACAGTATTTTTTTTTCTTCAGTTGTATTCTTCATAATCTTTTTATGCAGGAAAACAAATAGTAAATCCTTTGGGGTTTTAATAAGTGTCAGAATTGGCTACATTTTGTTAATAGTGGTAGGATTAGATTTGCTTTGAAGCTCACTGCTTCTGAAAAATCTTTCTGCTTTATATATTGTACAAGTGACCCAAGCCTTATTCTCTGCTCTTAGAAAAGCAGTCCCTGAATAGACTAAAGCAGCTGGGCCTTGGCAAAGAAAAAAATGTTCTTATAATTTATGTTGCAATGATGAGACATGGGATACAGACAAGTTAATGTATTTCTTCACAATCTGTTATCTGCAATCTGCGACAACAGCAGAGTTGTATCCTGCTGTACTGTCTTTGTTTGCTGTACCATCTAAACTCACACAGTGATTAATAGACCATGAATGCACAGTTTTAACTGGTAATTACACATATTATTTGCACAGCATACTTCAGCCCATATTTATCCTTCTTGCCTTTAATATTTACTCAAGTAGAGACAGTAAGTAATTAGTCCCATACAACTTTTCTCTGAGCAGATTCAGTTATAATGGATCAAGAAATACTGAATTCAGCTTTGAATTTAAGTATTTTCAAACCATACTATAACATCTCTTCTAAGAACCTGTCACTTCTCATTAAGGACTAACATATATTTCTGAGCTCTGCTTGCTCAGAGTTTCAGCTCTCATTTTTCTACTCTTCACAAGCAACACACTTGAAGCAGTGTGGAGTTGTGATAGCCTGACACAGAAAGCAGGGTCGTACCATTCCTATGCCCTGTTCTGTGCAGTTTCCAGAGACAATTTGTTTTCCAAGTCTTGATCTAGTCCAGAAGAAGCTATGCACCCTCCGCATAGTCACAAAACTGAAGTCAACCCTATTTAACAAGGATCTGATCTCAAGGAAAGAGAATGAAATGAAGGAAAGAACCTCCTCGGCTAGAGACAGTGCATGATGATTTTAGACCTGAAAGGCTTTGGATGCATAAATTCTGCTGTGATGAGCGTGATATTTTATTAGCTCTGTGAAAGACTTGAAGGCATCAGAGAGGGGGTGGCTGTGTTTTAACCTGCAAACAGGTGTAGCTGCTGCCGCTTCCAAGAGGGAGATGTGTGACACATCTTATTGCAGCTGCTTTAGAAAATGGGGCATCTACATGAATGTGATCATATTTTCTTTTCAGGAGAAAAGAGGGAGGAAAACATATGCTGGGAGAAGAATGGCTGATATTCACCTCAGCCCTGTGTTCATGGCTCATTTCCTGCTGTTTATAAGAGGTGAAGCTGTTAGGAAAATAAAACTCTAAAGAATGAAGTCCAGATAGATTTGTTTTCAACTTTGCATGAAAATTTGTGGATAAAGAAGGAATGTGGCTTCTAGTGTTTCCAGAAGCAATGGGCATGCCAACTCCTTTTCCTGTCCTCAAAGGATGGATGGATAGATAGATAGATAGATAGATAGATAGACTGATAAATTATTATCAACAGTTCTTTGCACTTGGGACCATAAATATTTCCATCTGGGAAGTTGGAAGGTGTTTTAGCAGCTGTGAAGATGGATAGCAGTTCTCTGGGGGAGAGCAACTCTCAGGCATACGCTGTTACTAAATGCCTGGTCCCACGTCTCTCCCACAGCTGCTACTGACATCCAGTCAACTCTTGCTGCGGGTTAGGATTAAATCATCTTTGAAGGGCTGTATTCTTGTTGACATATGTAAAAATACTGCAGTATCTCAAGGTCACTAGGACTTTTGTGTCATACACTGCACATCAATCACATGCATTTTGCTGGTCTTCCGCCACCAAATAGTCTTATAAGAGAGGATTTTAATCATATGTCATAGAATGGCTTAGGCTGGAAGGGACCTTAGAGATCATCTAATCCAACCTCCGCACCATGAGCAGGGATGCCTCTCAACTAGACCAGGTTGCTCAGGGCCTTTTCCAACTCCTTCAGGGAGGGGACATCCACAGCCTCTCTGAGCAATCTTTTCCAGTCTCACCACCCTCATATTGAAGATCTTTTTCCTAAGATCTAATCTAAACCTATTTTCCCTAAATTTAAAACCATTTCCTCTCATCCTATTGCTGGACGCTCTTGTGAAGAGTTGTCTCCAGCCTTCCTGTAGGATTCCTTCAGGTATTGGAAGGAAGTTCCAATAAAGGTCCACCTGAAGTCTTCTCCAGGTTAACAATTCCAGCTCCCTCAGCCTATATATGTTCAAATGAGAATTACTTTTTCCATTACAATGTAAATTGGTTTTATTTTTAAACACTCTGGTTTTATTTCCAGGGTACATGGGAGGTGGGAGTAGGAATAGACTAGTTTAATAGAATCATAGAATGTATTGGGTTGGAAGGGACTTCCAAAGGTCATCAATCCCCCTGCAATAAGCAGGGTCAGGCTGCTCAGATCCTTATTAAGTCTGGCCTTGAATGTCTCCAGGGATGGGGGCCTCCATGACCTCTCTAGCCAACTCATTCCACCGATCTATCACCCTCAGATTAAATAATTTTTCCTAACATCCAACCTAAATCTTCCCTTTTCTAGCTTAAAGCCATTACCCCTTGTCCTGTCACTACAAACCCTTGTGAATAGACCCACCTTACAGATAAGCAAATAGATTTGTCACATAGTCAAATGTGACAAATTCAAACCAGTAAACATCCTTATAGAACAACAGACAGAATAAAATAGAAAAAAAAAAAAAAAAGTGGTGCTCAGGCCTGAAGTTAAAATTTTTTTTCTAATACCATTGTCCTTTTAGGCAGGTTTTTGTCCAGACTACAGGGAAGTTAAAAGTTTAAAGAAAAATAAATAAATAAAAAGAGAAGGAATTAAGTAGATTCTCGAAGTTGTCGTATCTGAGTGGGTTATAAACTTTCAGAAGTTTAGTTTCTCCATTAAGACCAGTGGAAAGATGTTACCAAAAGCAAAGGCACTGGATTCCTGTAACTAGCAAGGCTGTTTCAGAAGATAAGGATAAGCTTATTTCATAAATATTTGCCCTAGGAGAAGGTGCAGCAGAGTGAAGTCCTGAAATGATAAGGAACCACTGATTTTATGGATGCCTGTCATCAAAACTGAAAATAGATTTTGGGTCTTGTTAAAAAAAGTTTGACGCTTTTCAAATATGAGGGTTATCAGGCTTTTTTGAAAAATCTTTCTGTACCCAAGAGAGGATTGATTTTCCTACTCATTATAACATTGCACAAAAGATACCATGAGAGGAAAAGTCCCAAGAAATTACTTTCAGGAGCAAATAAATAAAAAGGGCCTTTCTGGAGTTTGCTATGAGCAGGACAAAGATGATGCTTAGAGGAGGGGTGGGAAGTGAACCTCTTCAGCCAGGTGAGAGGCTTACTTCAGAGAGAGAAGGCAAACAAGAGAAACAGAAAAATCCACAGAAACAGAAAAATCTACTTATTAAGCCATATATCACTTTCATCTAAGTTATGAAAAAATGGTGGAAAACCTCTTCATCCAAAGGGGGAGAAAGTCCTTCCTCCTGTATTTCAGAGTTACTGAAGTCTGCCTGGAGGTTCATGATACCCAGAGAGAGATATGGAGAGCAGAGGCAGAGCTGCTCACCCCCATCCTCAAGCCCTATGTACTGCCAGTCACCATCCTGTCAAGGGCAGAGTGTGTTGGCCCAGAAGGTTCTGGTAGAGATAGTCCAGGGAAACTCCCCTGCTTGCATGCAAAAATTGGAGCAGAGGAGACTCAGGTCTTCATAAGTTTGTGCCTCTGCTGCATCTGTGTCAGGCACCTATGGCAGAGGGAACCAAGCTTCAGTTCCCCCCTCAGGCAACTTGGTCCAATGTAGTCATAGTGTATCTGTGCCTTGTGGGGATCAGAGCTCTGAACACGCTGCCTTTACCCCAGGGCATGGTGTCCCCCTTAGGGTCACACATAGTGATTTCGCCCTGAGAAGCATTGGGAAAATCTTTATGCCAATTGCAATTAAGACCAATAACTCTGGCCCAAAGCTACGGACTGATACTTGGCAATTCAAAATGGTCACAGTCTGTTGTCTTGATGCCCGGGCCTTTGTCCTCCTCATTTTAGCTTTCCACTCTCTGACTCTAGCAGAGCTGTTTCCGGGTTAATAAAAGGCACTCAGCAAACGGGAATTTAATTCAATCCATTGTGTTGCTAACATTTCACAGGCAGACGTGACCTGCCAGTGATGTCAATCACCACGAGAAGGCCCGTGACAGCCCGTGCTCCAGCTCGTGCTCCAGCGGCCTGCACTGCGCCACGGCTCAGCTGCTTTGCAAAGCAGCACACGTGCACTTGCAAAATGCTTTAGATGCAGACACTATGAGACGTTTAGATAAATTTTAACATTTTTCAGCCTCAGATAAATTCAGGTTTTTGTAGTTACCATACAATACAACACAGTGAGGGACTGGCATCTTTTCTGTTGCTGTTGTTTAAACTTCTCCTTTTAAAAAGTCCAATATTCTTTCTTTTTCTCTCCAGGGACTTTGAATGTTTTCAGACCTTGAAAGTAATATAATTAAGTCTTGAGACAAGAGTACATACATACTGATAGTTCTGCCCTTTTACTTTTTTTTATTTAGCTAAAAAAAATATATCTCTGATAGTCTGTAGATGTCAAGTGTGGCCTGTTATCATTACTCCAGCATTTCTAGTGCTCCTTACACTCTACTGGCCTCATGAATTTACTTCACCCATTCACAGACAGAGCCAAGAATATTTGTGATTACCTGTTTCTAATATAGTGTTTCTGTGATTCTTTAATACATATTTAAAAAAAAAAAAAAAAAAGCCACACCAACAAATTGAAACTTTCAGTTTATTTTCTCTATAATAACCACTTCTGTCATTCCCCATTTTTCTCCTATAAACATTATATTTGAAGGTGTTCCCTCTGAAGCTCAGATTTCTGCTGTGCCTCTTGGAAAGAGAGAGCACCAGTGTTTCCTATCTGGATGGATTGTTACCCTACATTTTTTTGACCTATTTGCCACCTAACATGTTACATGACTTTTTTTGCCATGCCAGAGCAAAGCTTTTCAATGATTAAGAAAAACCATGCTGGGGAAGAATGCTACTACTCTGCCCTTGATAGGCTGGTGACTGGCAGTATATAAATACCCCCGACAGAATGACAGAAATCACTCTTCTATATTTACCAGGAGCCCTGGGCCACGCACAGTGGTGAGAACCCATCTGCTCTGTTGCAGTCATTTTATCAACACACTGCTATTTAACAGCTGAGGCTTTTGTAACATACTTGTTTTTAGCTTGGCATGTGCAGTGAACAGGAGTGCCTTTAATAGCAGTGTGACAATGCCAAAATAAATCAGAAAGGTGAGTTGTAAATTAAAAGGTCTAGTGATTCATCTCACAAATCATACAAACAAATGTATTAATTTAGGTATTACTTGACTGCTTAGATTTCTTACTATAAGCCTGACATCATTAGCATCATTTGTCTTCTCTGCTAGTACGTGCAGCAGAGACCAGCATGGAGAGGAGCAGGGCACTGGGCAGCTTGTGATTTGGGGGGCTTGGGGCTATCCCTCGGTCACACAGAGGGTTTTGGTCAGAAACTGGGGCAGGTCCAGAAGACACCGCACAGATCCTGCTCCTCTGGATGCACAATGGCCCGGGGAGGGGGGTGGTGGTGGCAGGTGTCAGAAGGGTCTGCTGTGGCTGACATTTCTAGTCATTGTGTTTCAGAAAAATTTAATAATATAAATTTGTACTTACCAGAAATTATTACGCGCTACACCACCGAGCAGCCTTTTGGCTTTGTTCTGCATGACAGCATTACTTTTTTGTTTTGGATATTTGCTCACTTAAACTCTTCTTTTCCATTTCTAGAAGTGTGACTTTTTAACCCCAATGTTCAAAATCGGCCACTGTAGCACTGGAGCCAATCCCATATTTCCCTGAATTGAGGGAAGGCCTGAGTTCAGGTAAATCATACACCTAAGTTTGAAATACACATCAAACATCAGGAGTTTCTTTCTGTCTAAGATGTTACCTAAGGGTAGTGCCAATGTGTGTCTGTAGGTTGATGAGAAAGTGCACTTACCTTTCATTTTCAAACCAAGCCTCTCATACTTACTGTTGCTCCAGACACTTTTGCTTAGCAACACCTCGATGCAGAAAAGCCCTAAATACTTGAAGCATATGTCTAAATTCAGTGGTGCTTATCAGATAATTTTTTTCTATTTTAGACTCTGTGTAGCTGTGTGAGAGTCTGGAAGCATTTTTTTTTCTGCAGTCAGAGTTCCAGCATGGACTGACAGTAGAAATGAAACTTCTTTCATTCTTCCCATAAAGACAGTAGTATCTCCTCCTTCCTCTTCAAAAAAAGAAGCATGAACACATTGTAAAAAGAGAGGTGCTTAAGAAGCCTGTTTCCCCAAAGATAACCTGTGAAATTTATTGGTGCAAATTCATAATAGCTGAGCAGTCTCAGCTGAATTTCAGTCTGACCCAAGGACTATAGCAGCAAAATATAATTTCAGAATTCAAGTTACCCAAACGAGGCAATTGAAGCTTTAAGTGGTACTTTATGCTCTTAACATTTTCCATGGTAACTTTCAAAAACACAAAAGTAAAATAACCACTGTTGCAGAACAACAGATTTCTCTCAGGAAAACTGATTCATTCAGTGTTAACATCAAGTCTATCTTGGCATATTTGTACAGCTGTGGCTTTTCCTCCCCCTTTGGAAGCCTACAAAATGAAGTGCTGCTGTCTGAGTCTGTAAGCAATAGCAATTTTATGATTTTTATATTCCCAATAGTAACTTATATTCAAAATGAAAAATGTAATGAGCATGTGATGGTCTTAAATTAATATTCACTTTTAAAGTAAAAAACCAAACCAAACCAAACCAAAAAACAATCTTTATCAAAGAAATGCTATCACTGTTCCATATTTCTGTGCTTCCCAGGGACTAATTTTCTGGATTCAGCTGGGTTTGAGTTTGACAGAATAAGTTGGAAAATGCTTTGATTGCCCCACAATGAATACTTCTACAAAAATGCCCACAGAAAATATGCAACAATGGTTCATTTGCAGTTTGGTGGTCCAATATGTGTGAAGCCTTTGATGGGAAAAGGAGGTAGAGGTAGAAAAAGAGCTTAATTTAACTAGTTTTCCAAGCTGTCTCCAGTAAATTCATGCACCTTACCAAAACCAGAGAATCAAGCTATAAACTGTAATATGCTTTTAAATCAGCTACCAGGGTAGAAGTGTCTGATCTTAATTAAATGGCACAAACTTTCCCCCAATCAATCACACTCAGGTTCCGTGTGTCCTCAGCTTTCACCTGGTTTCTTAAAGGTAAGAATGATTATCTGTGATGAGTGGTTTCATTTATCTCTTAGGACAGCCCCTTTGGAACAGCCTGCAGCAGGGCACTGCACACCTATATGCTTGTAAAAGCACAGTTGTCGGCTAGGAGGGCACAGCTTAAGTCTAGTTAAACGCAGAATTTGGTAATTGATTAAACTCCTCTGTGCTAAATGTAAAAAAAAAACCCTAAAACCTGTTAAACACAAGGTATGACACACCTTGGAAAAAAATGATGAGCATGAAGGTAATTTTCTCTGTGTTTTGTGGGACTAGGATGAAACTGATGCCCTGGTGCTGCTGGAAGTGGCACTTAGTGACATGGTCTAGCTGTGTGTCATAGTGTTAGATCTTAGGCTGGACTTGATGATCTCAGAGGTCTATCCAGCCTCAACAATTCTCTGATTCTGTGATAAAATGTTTTCAGGATAGTCAGCATTATTTCCTTCATGGTCACCGCTGAGCACTACATAAATCCATATCCACACTGTGATTAATGGTTCTTTAGTATAAAAAGCAGGGGTTAGATAATGCCTTTAATCACTGTCAAACTTTGTAATTTCCCCACTTTCTTTTCCTGTCTCCTGTGAATCTTCTTCAAGGTAAAACCTAATGAAAGCTGCCAGTACAGGCTGGATGGACTTGCAATGAACTTCAGATGATACATAACATACCTTCAGCTCAACCCTGTCATGTAGCTACTGAAAGCTGAATATCACAGGTCTGCGATGTAAGAAATCAAGTTCTCCCTCTTTCTGCTACTTGGCCAGGGGAAAAAATATAACACAGAAATAGAAAGTCAATAGTGGCCTCATGGCATAGACAATGAAGGTCATCTTCTTCCACAGCTGACTGCAGTGACTTGGTTTCTGGCTCACACAGCATTTGATGTCTCCTTTGGCTCAGATCTTTACTCGCTCATACATGGGAATCACTGCAGGATGAAGTTCAGATTTCATAAAGTACAAAAATGCAGGGAACTGCAGATAGTCACAAAGCTGAGTTTTCGTGGAAAGGCTGATTCCCTCATCTGTAGAGATCAGTGAGAAGCAGCCTCAGACACAGCCACGGGCATGGTCCTGCCATGCCAGGCTGGGAGAGAGCTCCCCATACCCCAGGCCACACAGTGCCAGCAGCCACCCCATGGAGAAGACAGCCTTGCGTGCCATGCCGCTGTGGATCAGCCATTGGACCTGCAGCCTCAAACACAGCCAGACGTGGATTTATCCTGCCTGACTTCAGGCTCCCTGATGGGATGCCAAAATCACCCTCTGGTCCCCACAGCAGGGATAAATGTGTCTGCAGTGAGCAGTGCAAATAAATCTATTTTGCTGGGTTTTTTTACCATTGATATGGACAACATCAGACTTCCAAAGACAGAGAAGTCTCAGGAGGGCTGTCTCAGCACTTACAGGAGTATGTACCTTTGAATGTGGAGTTCCTCTGGCTTTCAACCCTCATCCTCCACTTGGTTCCTCAGGGATATGGGATGGGGTTGTTGTTCTCTCAGCCTTTCACTCGTCATCCAGTGCTGTGCTCTGGGAAGCCAAGGATGCTGCAGTGTGATTATTTAACTTGGAGCTTGTCCAGGACTTCTGCCTAGCCAGGTGATGGGTAGACAAGCTCTTGTTAACAGTTATCTGGCAATCAGTTTAGTTTTTCAAGGGAAAGCAGTGTAAAAACGTTCCAGTTTTTTCTTTTACCACCATTGGTTTTGTGAATGTCCTCAGGGAGGGAGCCAGAAAACTGTAACTCTGTTATATGCCATACATTGAACTTATACCCTTCTAAAGAATTCCTTTTTGATCAAAAGGCAGTGGCAGAATGTTTGCAGAGTCTTGCAAGAAACCTCTAGGTTGTGTTCTTTTTAAAATATAAAGACATAATTTCTGAGGCAATATTTGCTAAAACCCAAATTTGTGACTAAGTTTTTTCATCTTTGTGCAATTCTTCATTTTCAAAAGCATGTTTGATTGGCTAAAAGTGGAAAGCTATTCTTAAACTTCTAAAAAATTGTAATAACTCTAATTGCTTATTAATAATTGATATGCTTTATAATTGCAGAAGAAGCATTGTCATTGATGCTGAGCCTAATAGAACTCTGCCATCCTTTACAATCCATGAGCTGCCCTACAACAGCATTTGCATGATGACAGTGATCTGAAATGGACAGTAGTGACATGTTTTATTCAAAGGTCAGGGATCATTAGTGCCTTCCCAAAAGCCTGTAGAAAATTAGAATATTTATTAACTGTAAAAGACTAATGTCTGCTCTCATAAGTTTTCATTGGTGCCAGCTCAGGTCAAATCTGTGTATGGACTGTGAGGAGACACAGGGAAAAATATAAAGCAAGCTACAGTAAAGCCTAAACCTGTGTAGCAATAAGCCATGCACACTTTAGACTCATTGTCTTTTAGCTCTTTAATGTTCACTGAGTACTCTGTGTGTGTGTACATATAGATGATTTAGATAGAGATATAGATAGATATAGAACACAAGCCTCCTGAGCACTTTCTGCAGTCAGTTTTTAACCCTCGCACGTCCCCAGGTAGTTAACGATACTAGATATTCCAGTAAACAGCACTGGTGGCTGGTGTTTGCTGGCTAGACCCCTAGGTTAAGGAGGGTTCTTCCTAATCCCCAGGTGATGTCTGCAGTGACCGGTGTTCAGGTTAGTCCATGGGTAAGTCCCCAATAAATGCCTGCAGGTAGGTGTCTAAAATATAGTTCTGCTCTGGAAAGCCAGTGCCAAATAACACCTTCTGATGCAGAGAAAGATCCACCTCCCCAGCCTGGCAGGCCTCAGCAGCCTGCCCTCATCCCCCCAGCCCACGGCACCCGTGGAGCATGGAGCCCAGGCTGCTGTTGTGGGACAAGCGTCAGCTCCCCGCGAGCACCGGAGGCTCCCTTGGCTTTCCCAACCCCTCGGAGGCAAATGGCCAAGACTGAGTGTTATCACTCTCTGATGGAAATAGACAGAGTTCTGTCATTCTCACACTGATCCAAGAAGTCCATGCTCAAGTAAATGATGCCAACCTGCTTCCAGCAGTCCAGATGACATGGCCATTCAGGGTCTCTCAGTAAACATCTTTAGCAAGAACACATGTGTTTAGGAACTACATGTTCCCAGACAGCCACAGGGTATCCTGATGGGATCCCACTGTGGGACTGGTCAAAGGATGTCACAAAGGAACGATCCCCCCCAGATGCTGCTGCCTCCAGCTGTGTCAGGTCAGCCTGACATGATTGCAAAACAGCCTTCTACTGTTTTGAACCAAGCAGCTGACAAGGGAGGCATGTGGAAGTTTTTGCCTTGAGGTCAGTGTGGTTCAGGTGAGGGTTCAGAACTCATTCTAGAAGAGCGTCTGAGGTATTTCAGGGTCTTAGGACCAAAGTCATAAACTATATGGCATTGACTTTGCTTTGGAAGCCAAAAAAACCCCACAGCATTGTTGTTGTAAGTGGGCTGGGGGCTGCAGGGTACCCTCCCACCATAGACAACTGGAAGTGCCCTTCCTATTCCCACTTTGGGTCCTGCTTCATCCCACAGACCTGGCAATGTCCTCAAATACCAGGCAATGTTCTGCACAAGGCTTTGCCTTGCAGAAGCAGAGGAGGTTCCTGAGGTGTCTTTGAAGACAGGATCAAGGCAAAGAGGAGCCATGTACACTTCTGATTCCTTAATGGGCACTTTTTGTGTGTGCTCCTCTCCTGCCTGGCTGTCACACCATGAAGCACACACGCTGCAAAAGTATTCCTGGCTTCAAAGCCTCCCTCTTTGGCAGTCCATTTGCTCTTTCTCCCACTGAGAGACCATGAAAGCTGCTTACCTGAGCCACCCTCAGGCTGCACCATATGACACTCTTGTTCATCCAAGATACAGCAGGCAGGATTGGGTTGAGGGAACAGAGGGGTCCCCCTCTGCTGTCCAGCCTCATATCCATCTTCCCCATCCTGATGCTTTGGGAAGCATAAATGATCGTACTTTGCTTAGAAACCTCTTTCAACGTGTAGTGGAAATGTGCTTCCTTGTGTGGCAGCTCTTGAATTGGTGAGGAAAAAAGACTCTTTTTTTTGGTGCTTTGAAGGGGGCAAGGGTATCTTACCTTTAAGGTCTTTTTACAGGGATGGTTTTCTTGACACATTGTGGGGAATATCATATTGTAGAGTGCATTTTGGAAACAACTTTTGTAAACATGAGGGTCTGAGTCTGAAATTGAAAGTCAGTTTGAGTTACTAACTCAGTCCAAAGTTTCACAGCACAGCTCTGTCCATACTGCCTTCCATCCCGATTGGTGTGTTCCTGACCCCAGTGCCAGAATCCAGCTCCTGAACACAGCTCTGGCTGCTGCGGGGCCCAGTCTGGGACTCTCCCTGTGCCAACTCCACAGCATCAGTGACGGTGATGGAATTGCCATCGGGGAGGTTGGGTTTGGTACTGGTTTTGGAAATATTTGTATATATTCCATTATTATTATTTTAATTTAAATTGTTCTAGCTTCCTTTTCTAATCTCTAAGTCTCTCTCTCTTATTCCTCTTCCCCGTTGGGGAGGGAGGGGGTTAAAAGAGAGCGGCTGTTATTGGTCTGGGGGCTGCCCTGACCCTAAACTGTGACAGCACCAAAACTAAAGGCAGAAAAGGTTCTTTAAGCAACACATGTCTTGATCTCCCCTGGTTTGTGTGTAAACCTTACTCCAGAGAGAGAGGCAAGTCATCTCTACGTGCTTCCCAACAGATGGCGATGGGGACATGGCCTCACCACCTGCTCTGTGTCACTGCATTACCAGGGCACCAAAACCCACCTCTACCAAAAGGAACTGCTCAGACCAGCCCGGCTCCTGCTGCCTGCAATGGGTTAGTGGTGGCAAAGCCAAGGCTCCCCAGGGAGGGCTAAAAACCTGCTGAAAGAGTCATGCTAAATCATCAGGAAGGGGACACAGATGTAATCTTCTACTTTCTTTAAGGTACTTAAACACTCTCCAATGGCTTAATAATTGAAATGTGCCTAAAAGAAAAAAAAAACCAACAAACTGGCACATGTAATATTCATTTGATTTGATAGTTTCAAATAGTGCAAATTTTGTTTCAGTTGCTAAAACAGTTTCAGACTTACCTAATGTTTTCATTCAACCCGAACAGAATATTTTAGTCCTTTTTCATAGTATTTAGTTCTTTTCAACCATCTTCTCAACATTTAGATAAATTTCAAGATATTTTATTCTTAATAACTTGAAGAATTTAAATAATTCATTTTGAAAATACATAAATGGAGCACTTAGACATTTTCAACAGCATGAATTACTATTTTTTTTCCACTGAACCTATTCACTGGATACGTCCTCACCTGGGCTGTTAGTGCCTTCTCTCCCCACTCTCCCCTTAGGAAAGAAACTGGAGTCCTCAAATTCATACAGATATAGTCACTACCCTGTATTTATAATTAATTTTTCTTTTTTTTTTTTTTTTTTCCTTCCATGTAAGTTTACTTAAAACCCCAAATACCCAGGAGAATGTATTCAGAGACTCTTTTGATGCTCCTGTCTGGCACTGATGCTGTCTGAGAGACCTCTAAGCCCTCGTCCTGGCAAAGCTCTTCCAAATGTGCTTTCCTGGGAAGAATCCTGTGGTTGTGGATCTGCTTCACACTGAGCACATGCTTAAGTGCCTTTCTGAGCTGCTGCCAGAACTCTGCGGTGCTCTTATCACCATTCCCTGGCCAGGGTCAGAATTTAAAGGAATCATTTACTGGCCAGTGCATCGTTCACCTCCAAATGCTGACCAGCTTGTCACCAGACTGGGATGGGTACCCAGCAAGCAGCTTGCTCCAGGAGCTCTGTGTGTGGCCAACATCTGACAAGCCATTTCCCAGCCCCTGATGTTCCCATCATGCAGGAGAGGTGAGCCCAAGTGGGGAACTGGCACCCCCTGGGCAGTATGTGATGCTTTTGCACCTTCCCCAAAGTGGGCAGGGTGCTGTGATGGTTACTGGTGCATGGATGCATGACCTATTTATTCTACTCTCCCTGGATAGGTAAGGACTGTCACATATCCAAAAAAATAAAGTACCTCCTTGTAAGTTGACAGAAGTGCCTCTTTCTGCCAGCACATCAGAATTTCCCATTACCCTTTTCCACTTTGAGGATGCAGGTCACAGTTGGAGGCACTGCTTGGTTTTCTGCTCTGGGCCACATGAAACTGTGCACAACCCAAATCCCACCACTCATCCTGGTGTATTCCCTGGCTTAGCAGAACGTCTGGCCCTCCAAAGTGTTTTCTGATAAAGCATATGCTGGCCTGATTTGGTTGGAAATAAAGCATGCAAAACATAGGCTTGATGATCTAGGAACTAGGGAAGGGAGGTGTGCTCCCTGAGGAGCAGCCAGCTTGGGCATCTGCAGCTACCCCCATTCCAGTGGCTGTTCCAGGGCTGGTTGCATTGACAAACCCACCATTGTTTCATGGCAGATTATTTATTTCTCCTTCCTGAAAAAGTCTTTATTGTAACTTTGGACTTGTTTTTTTAAAGGAATTGCTATTTTGACAGAAAATAAAATAAAGAAATGAAAATTCAGGCTCTGCCTCATTCACAGTTGCTTGCAAGAAGTTGCACAATAACAGTGGAAACACTACCCAAGCAGAACGGAGATTTGTTTTTCAAGCATGTGAGCAGTTTAAGGTCATTTATTTTAAAACTACATTCAAGAAACAACGGTGATGTTGCTGCATTACTCTCTCCCTTAATGCCTTTCTGCATTTAATCCCTCTTACTGTTCAATAGAAACAGCTTACTCCTACATCTGAGTAACTGATTGGGTTAGAGCCTGCATCTCAAACACCATCCTGTCACCAGCAATGAATGCCATTTTTAGATCTCATTCCAAAGAAAGGTCAGTCACTATTATAAACAATAGAAGGAGAAAATAGTCCAATGTTCACTTTATCCTTTCTCCAGCTTTTAAAGGGGAAAAAACCAATCAGTGTGCCAAGGTAATTTCTAATACTTTTATACATATAAGATGGGTTTTTTTCCCCTCAGGACACGATTAGACAGCAGCACAGAAGAGTTGTGAAAGGACATCAGATAAGAAATATAGCTGGATGAAATCTTCTTTATTTCAAGGTCCATACAATATTTTCCAAAAGAACAAAATCCTCAAACTTTCTCCAGAAAATAAGAATAATGAAAAAAACCCAACAACCAAGCGTTAAGACAAAGCTGTCAATTATAATTCAGCTTTGACTGTAGGGGTTCATGATGGGGAAGTGTCCTTCAGGGTCAGGTATATTTGACTGGAAAATACAATTCCCCTCAGAAGGTACAGTGTTGGGATGCTGACCACTATTTTTGCTTCCTCACCTATCTTCAGTGTCTCTCTAGGAAGCCTGTGCAGACCAGCCCTTCAGCCTAGCCAGCCAAAGTAGGTAGCCAAGAGGGGCCACATGAATATCAACAATGGCTACTGATGAAAAGTCATGGTGGAAACTGATGTGCCTTTAAATGCCCAAGGTTTTTAGGCAGCTGCAGCAGAGCTCAGTCTGGAGAAGAGTCCAGGGAGACCTTCTTGTGGCTTCCAGGATCTGAAGGAGGCTACAAAAAAAGCTGGGGAGGGACTTTTTTAGGATGTCAGGTAGTGATAGGACTGGGAGGAATGGATCAAAATTAGAGATAGGTCAATTCAGATCAGTCATTAGGAAGAATTTCTTCCCCAGGACGGTGCTGAGACACTGGCACAGGTTGCCAGTGGGGGCAGCCCCATCCTTGGAAGCGTTGAAAGCCAGGCTGGATGGGGCTCAGAGCAACCTGACCTAGTGGGAGGTGTCCCTGCCCTTGGCAGGGGGGTTGGAACTGTGTGATCTCTAGTGTCCCTTCCAACCCTGACAATTCTATGATTCTATGACTTGTCCAGTGGAAAATCTTCAGTACCTCCACAACCACTTGCAGACTACCTTTATTAAAACTTTCCCACTCAAGCTTACAAACCACCTTAGTGCCTTTTCATGTGAGGTTTTTAGCTTTTTTTTTTTTTTTTTTTTTTTAAGCTTGCTGTCAGCATTCCCTGTTCTGGAGGACATGAAATTACCCAGCACTTACCTCCTTAGCAGAAGAGACAATGTGCAGTCACACAGCTGCTGGCAATGAACTGTCAGTTTGAGTTATTGTCAGCTGATTTTGGAGAGATTTTTGAGGGAAAAGGTAAGAGGAGGATTCAGTGGAAATGCTCTGTCATTATGGTTTGGGCCAAGAGCGTATGGACACAAACCTTGCAAGACAGAGAACAGAGCTCATTATTCCTCATATTAAATAATTTGTATGAGAAATAAGAATAAGATAAAAACTAGACCAAACACAACTGTATTGGTGGTCATGGCATACACTTTTTGATACCTAAACTAAAAATATCCATAAAGGAACTTCATAAGCCTGAAGACAGAGGAAGAAAAAATCAATTTTGAGTAACTTAGAAATCAGTTGTCAGCCTTAGGGCCAAAAAAAAATAAAATAAAAAAAATGCAGACTGATCAGGCTGAAGTTTTGTGTGACACTATCAAATAAACACATTACACTGTTATCACTTGGGGCTTGAAATGCAGCAAATGTCCCTGGAGCTCCTTGGATGCCACCTGCTATGAAGGAAACATCTCATCTCGAGTCCAGGTAAGGTAAATCAGTACTTAAAGAGATGCCTTTCTGGCATGTTGGCTGACACTTGAAAATACAGTCTGGATAAACTTTATTAACCAATCTTCTTTTCTGTGAATGCTCTTGAACAGAGCTGTTGAGGATGCCCCAATGGGGGAAACACCCACTCTGCTGGACAGTGAGCAACCTTCACTGGGAAAACAGCTTCCCTCAGCAATTCAGTTTCATTGCCATATTGTCTTTATACTTCTCCTTTACATTCTTTAAAAATAATCTGGGTTGTTTTCATTTCTCTCTCTATATGTAGACACTCAACATATTAAGACACATCAGTACTCGTCTATTCAGTATGAAAAATCTATAGTTTCAGCTGTCATTTAGCAAAGAAAGGTTGTTAAGCAGGAAAGACATAGCAGCCAGACATGATCCATGCCTACTGAAAAATTGCCTTCTGTTTGGACCCCAGGTCAACAGACACACACAGGGTGATACACCCACTCTGTCCCAGGGAAACCTCACCTGCTAGTGCTGAGTTGTCTGGGCAGTGACTCAGTGGTAAAGTATAGCAGAATTTAGCTCTAGATAGACTCTACAAAACAAATTTATTCCAACCATTTCTTATTGAAAAATCCTGATTACCATTTACCGTGTGATGCCTTTCTACCACTTCAGCAATATCAAAATTCTTTACTGTAGATGATATCAAATAAATACAGCAAAACCATGAGACAAGAGCACTATTATCCCGAGTGCTCCTACAGACTGTTGCCACCAGGATGTGCCAGTGTTTTTATGAACCATCACTACAAAACATAACAGAAGAATTCAGGCTGGAAGAAAACAGCAACCTAGAAGTCGTGTTTAAGAAAGCCCCGGGAAAGCAAAGGAACAGAGAGGGAGAGCTGCTGAGCTGAATCAGCATGTGGGCTGTAGCTGGAACAAAAGGATTCGTCAGTTCATGCCAAAAATATTCATCAGTGCTACTGCTTTTTTTAAGCTTAACATTCATAGGTGATTTTTCTTCTTTCTGATGAATCTTGTGGGAAGCTGCATGGGCTCAAGTATGGGTGGCTGTCAGGACCCTCAGTTTCTGCTCACTCCAAGGGTCTCTTCTAGGGAGAGGAGCTTGCTCCTCAGTGGGCAAGATGAGGCAGTGTCCTCTGAGGCTCTGCTTCAGGACCACTGTGGGGCTTTTCCCCAAGGGACTCCTTCCAACTATGGTCCAGCCCTCTTTCTTCCTCTCTCATCTCCCTTCTCAGTACTGGCAGGGCCTCAAAGACAGCTCAGCAAATAAGCATCTGCTGAAAATCTCTGTTGCAGAGGTATGACAATGTAAGCAGGGGATGTCAACAGTCTTGTAGTGCTTTAGCTGACTGATTATGCAACAATAAATATTATTAAAATGGAAACTATCAAGTGACCAGAAGAATATTTTTCTTGCTGCATAACTAGAGTGACGGACTCATTATCACAGGGAGTCACTGAGCCCAGAAATTTAACAAGCTTCAGAAAGGACTGGGCATATGTATCACTAAAACGTGAAAAGGAAAATCATCAGACTGAAGCATCTTCTCAAGTTCCAGGTTTAAATGAACATTTAAAAAAATTAGGACCTAGAAAGAGGTTTTCCATGGAGAGAAACATGGCCCCTCCCTACCCCAGAAACCTCATCAGGATGGTTGTCTGCAAAGCTGAAGAAATGGGTCTGCTAGCCAAGCTGTATGGCTGCCCACTGCCAGCTTGGTGTTCTATAGCTAAGTAAAGAAGTTCCTGGTATCAGTAAACCAAGGAAAAAACAATCAAAATGTGGGAAGTCTACATGTAAGGCTAATTGTTTGTATGGCATGGATAGGAAAGTGTGCACAGGAGGAGGATTGCACCCATGTTTCTTGTGGCCTTGTCTGGTTGTTTAGCAAGGAAGCAGCCCCTGCTAATCCTCCTGCTGCTGGGTGGTAATGACCTGGACAAGACCTTTGCAGTTGTCAATCTACAGCCAAACTCTTTTGTGCCTTTGGTAGTCACCAGGTCACTGATGTCCAACAGCTTCCCATGCAGAGCCAGCTGCTGTCCATTGGCATTGCTCCCTGAATGAAACAGCAGTAGGTTTCCTTGAGAAATTCTCTCAGGAGAGATTATCCCCTCCTGTGATAACACATGGATAATGAGCCCATGCCATGTTTGTTTGTGTTCCTCTTAGATGTGTTAAGCAGACTTCAGTTAGAAAGCCAAAGCTAATCTTGCTTTTCCTTTGGCACATCAAAGAACATCACAGCTAACAATCTTTTAGAGCCTGAACTTGTTTGATACTTGCTAATTCTAAAGCAAATAGATCTAAGGAACTATTGATTGAACTATTTAAGTTAAACTATTAAAAAAAACAGCATAGACACTTGCAAAAATCAAAATCTTTCAGCTAGAGAATCCTTCTTTGCATCTGAGCAAAAGTAGTAATAAACCCATTTTGGCCTCAAAATGTACTTCCCTTTAAGAAATGAAACCAGCTTTTTGGTTAAGTAACACTGTTCCCTGGGAACAGGCACAATCTTTGGTGTTAAAAAGACATTTACATAAAGTGTTTCCTCATTTAAGGGCATTTAATTACCTCAGGAGTATGAAATATAAAAATTAATATACCCACACAGAAAAGTTGAGAGAAAAATCATGCCCTTTACTTCACGGCTATGCTGATTATGGGTCGGTAGCAAATTAGATTTGGCTCTAATTCTTCCCCAATGTGAGAATGATTCAATCAGTTACACCATGAGATGATATTATTAATGCAATCATAGCTTAAAAGAAACCAGCCCTAAAGGGAACTGCCAAAATGAATTCTTCATGTCGTAACAAAGGGAGCCAGAAGACTCCTTCACAGAGAGTCATGTCTGCACCAAATACAAGCCTGATGTTTCAGAAGCTCCTAAAGAAGTGTGCTGTAAATATTAGTCTCTATTTGTATTTCTAACACTTGCTAAAGGCTCCAAAGGCATTCAGAACAGCACAAAAGGAATGGATTAGATTTGGTATGACACCAAGTTACAAATATAAACTGGGAAAGGATAAAACAGTCAATTATTTCATAATATATCCACCACTCAGGCATTTGGTTACTTTTCCATCTTAATTAAGAGGCAACAAACTGTAAACGGGTTCTGGGAAACACTTAAGTTTTCCTAATCAAAGCATAAAATTAATCTTTGAAACACTAGTGATCTTTTCAGAAGAAAACACTGAAAGGGTCTGAAAAAAAACACAAACCAGTTTAGGTTTTCTGTCCCTCCCTTTCCCCTTGATGAGGGTTTATTTGAAGCCAGTTGCATTTCTCAAGGTGCACATCTCCCCCAGCAACACCAGCTCTCAGACTGGTACAAACCTTGCCAGAGTCCTTTTTTTTTTTTTTTTTTTCCCCACTGCAGCACTTTCCAAATGTAATCAATTGGCCAAGGCTGTAATGAAGTAATTCCAGCAGTAATAGGCAGCTGTGGAAAAGAGCCCTGCGAGGGCCGTGGAGAGGCCAGCTGTCCATCTGCCTGTCCCCAGGCAGACCTGGGCTCCCCGTGGCCCAGGGAGTCTTGGCAAGGTCAGGGATGTGTGTTCCCATCAGCCCCTGGATGTGATACTCTCTTGGGTTTAGAGCTGGCAAGATGGTGATTTACAGGCAAGGGCACAGTGTGTATTGGGAGCCACTTCTTTTCCTCTTTCTGCTCACTTCTGTTGAACTGCACTAAAGCTTTAATTAAATAGAATTTTTATAATCAAAAGATTAAAAAACAAACATACCAATATAAGAGGAATAATGCATTGTATATAATTTGCATAAGCAAATTGCTTATGACAAGATGACAAAAAGAATGTTTTGCTTATAATCCTGGGATTATGGAGACTTTGAAACTAATGGCAAGGCTTCTGCTGACCTTAACTGGAAAAAACTCCATGTTTTGAGACACCGTTGCACGATCTGCAGAGCACAGGCTATAAGTATGTAGGAAAGGATTATGAACTTTTTGTGTTTCACTTTAAAATGTGTGGAAAAAAAATCACCTTAATGCACAAAAGCAGCAAAATGTATATGCACCACCTGACTGTTCAATAATGTTTCTTCCAGGACAGGATGGGGACCTATTTGGAGTAGCTAACATGATAAATATTTTTTGAGTGCTTCTTTGAAATAAAAGATTATTCCTTTTCCCTCTTAAATTCCTGAAACTCTGAATACCAAAGCTTCTAACTTGCTTTGCCTGCTGAACCACTGCAACGGATTAGAGCATAAATATATACGACATCCTCTTTATTACCAAATACATTCATTAACAGCAGTGCTATCACAGGGAATACCAAATGAATTAAGAGTGACAGGGCAATAAATTAAAGTGTTTATACATTTCTTTCTCACAGCTTGCAAACTTGAGATTTATCCCTGACCTTCGGTGTAAAACTTGGTGATTGGTGGTAAATCAAACACAATACTGTTAGTATTCAGTGCCACAGCTGAGACCTTTTCATCCTGCAGAAGAATTTTCTAAGAATTTTCTTGTGAAATAACATTAATTATAATCCACATTTCATGAAGGATTAATGTTAGTAGGAAATAGGCTTGTTTACATTCCAGCCACTTCCCAGCTTATTCCTGCCATCTCTATGATGATGCATTTACATGATAAAAGTTGTCTGGTTAGAAGCTCAGCACTTTCTCCTGGTTCTTGGGCAGTTCTACCAAGGGTCTGCCACCAAACACCTATGGGTTCTTGGGTGGGCTGAAGACAACTGAAAGAGGGATTTGGACATGAACTAGGATCCAGTTTCCAGCTTTTATATATTTTATGTATTTAATCTTGTAGGGTAAAAGAAGTTGTGTCTCCCAGTCAGATTGCGGGCTTGGTCCTTTTAAATTCATTAGTTATGAAATTAAAAATAGTATCAGTTACTATCTCATTCTAAGTCTGTAAGGAATTATTTTTACGAAGAAGGAGATCTCAGCCTTTTTCTGATTAAAAAATCCTGAAACTGAGGTGCTAACCCCTATTAAATAGTTTTGATATTCTGAAAATAAGTTTGCTCTGTTTCAGTAGTTGCCACATACCTTAAAAGAAGTCCATGGAGCAGAGCTTGGGTTAATTAAGGTTGCCAATTTTTGGACAGAAACAAAAGTGATAATCTTGGCTAATGATAACCATGAGACCAACAGTGAAATATGTAGGTGTAGGAATCATTTCAGGTCAGATGTATGCTAATGAGTTGGGCCATTTGTTTCATGTTGAGTGAATTTAATCCTTCTATAACAAACACACGGGTGCAAAACCATCATGTCACTGTGGCACTTATTACTGCATAAGAAGAAAAAACATATCCAGAATAACATTCAGCTGCCTAACTAGGAATGAAAAACTGACCTCAAATGTAAATGCTTTGCACTCCTATTTGCATATAAACCTAGTGTCTGCCACCACCTATGTGCAAAATGCTGCAAGAATCATAGAATCATAGAACTGTCAGGGTTGGAAGGGACCTTAAAGCTCATCCTGTTCCCATTCCCCCTGCCAAGGGCAGGGACTCCTCTCACTAGGTCAGGTTGCTCAGAGCCCCATCCAGCCTGGCCTTCAACACTTCCAAGGATGGGGCTTCCCCCACGTCTCTGGGCAACCTGTGCCAGTGTCTCAGCACCCTCCTGGGGAAGAAGTTCTTCCTCATGGCTGATCTGAATTGACCTATCTCTAATTTTAACCCATTCCCTCCTGTCCTGTCACTACCCAGCAGCCTAACAAGTCCCTCCCCAGCTTTCTTGTAGCCCCTTCAGATCCTGGGAGCCACAGTAAGGTCTCTCTAGAGCCTTCTCTTCTACAGACTGAGCAACCCCAACTGTCTCAGTCTGTCTTCATAGAAAAGAAATATCAGCAACACCTTCAGCAGCAGCAGCAGCAGCTGTGGGCTGCTGGAGCTCAGGGACACTTAGGGGAGAGGGAGAACTCAGCTCACTCAGCTGCTAGGTCTCTAGGTGACTACTTAGGGGAATCACTTTTTATTTTTCCCATTTTCCCATCTTTGAGTTTGTTATGACCAAGCTAAATCATAAATCCTTCTCTCTAATCCCAGACAGTCTGCAAAAGCCCTGGCTTCAGTCCACTTGGTCATGGAAGGAAAATCTGATGGAGGTCAGAGATGTTCCTGGTAACATTTATTCTTACATCTTTAGTGTTGTACAGGCCCACCTCAAGTGAGGTGTTTCCAGAAAGGGAGGAGGGGGGAGGCACAGGGGAGGGAACATAAAGCAAAATCCAGGAGTTTACTCCTAGTCTGCCGCAGAGGTGAGCTCTGCTGCCTGACAAGCCATCAACACAATGACAAGGGCTTTCAGTGCTGCCCTCAAGCTTTGAGCTGAGCAACAAAACAAGGTCACCCCAAAGCTCATCTCACACACCACTTCTAGCAGCAGCAGGCAGAAGGCCCAAGCAACACGGCTGCAGGAGCCATGGCTCTGCACCATAAACCCCTGATTTTCTTCTCAAGCCATCCCACTGTGCTGGAGGGGAATCAGACCTCCACAGCCAAGGGCAAAGCCCCACCACAACATGCCCCACACAGTGTCCAGTGTGGGAAGGGGAATTTGCCTGCCTCTCCCCAGTGCTGTTTTGTCATGTCTGGGCTGCTCAGGCATTTGGACTCTATAATAGCAGGAGTTAAACATCACTGAACTCCATGTGATGGCTCCTCCTTTGCCATTCCTAACTGCTCTAAGTTGGAGAGGGAACAAGTAACATGGGGCACTGTGGAAAGGCAATCAAGTTACAGCTAAGTAAGTCCCAGTCCACTGGAGCCCTCATTTCTTCATAGAAATGAGCCATGAAGGAATTTGCCTATTAAGTAGGTGAAAAAAAAGATTTTTCCTGTTAGCTGACTTTTTAACCTTTCTTTACATTAATGTTTATAACTGCATAGACCCTCCACACTGTATGTGCTGGTTTGTGATTTTCTGAGCTGCTACAGGTACTTCTCTTGGTCACCACAGTGTCCTGTGGAAGCTTCTGGGCAGGTCAGATTTGCCTCTTCCACACTTTACAGGTGGAGGGTGAGTACAAACAGGACTTTTAAAGTGAGAACAACTCTGTCCTCAGAGGAGAGAACTTTTCAGGCTCTGAAGGATCACTTTGGGTCAGTTCAAGCTAAGTGTACAGTTTTGGTTCCATTTTTCCCTTGCTAGCTGACTTGGTCCCAGGAGTAAAATGGTGTGTGTTCACTGACCTTGATCATCCAACCTGTTTTAATTCTTGTCCTGGGATGCCTGTAGATCCAAGTAGTAGATGATCTGCAGATATCACCTGTAAATATTTAAAAGTCTTTGCAAGGGCCAGCTCAAACTTCCTAGGGTGGTTCTGCTTTAACATATTTCTTTATCTGTCTTGGCTGCAGAAAAAATGTCAGCTCATGAACAGTAAGAATAATATTTCCCTTCAGATGTATTTCCCCCCCCCCCCCGAGTTTTGATCTACAAAAAATCTAGCACTCAATAAAAATTTCTCACAGGGAAACTTTCTCTGATAGCTCCAAATTCTCAGTGCATCTCACCATTTAGGAACTGCTGCAGCCTCCCAGCAGCTCTTCCAGGACTTGAAGACCAGCTGCTGCGATGTTCCTCTGTGTTCTGCGCTGCTTAGCAGAGCCTGACGATGGCAGAGTTGCTTAGCTCCAGGCCGGCTTACTGTGCTTAGAGCACTGATGACAGACGAATTGATCACATGGATGCCATTCGAGACCCCTCTCCTTTACAGCAGACTCTCTAATCCACAGCAGCATTAAACACACTGGAAAAAGTAGGGGGATAAAGAAAAGAAATAAAAAAGAGTGAGAGAAAATTAAAAAGTCCTTCACTCCGATGTCATTTCACCAGCCGAAGGTCATGCTGGGGCCAGATGCTGGTTCCAGCTCAGCTCAAGGGAGCAAAGGTCTCTGGAGGGCTGATTGCAACAGCTCAGGCTGCTCTAATCTCCATGGGCAGCTCACAAAAGACAAAACAGCTTCTAGGGACACATCCAGCATCGGGGCAGCCAAACTGCTTCTCTTCCCCTGCAGTCTTTGTGGTCCAAGTACAGGGGGCTTGCTCCTGCACCACGTCTAGCCTAGGTATTAGGGGAGGATGGCTGTAAAATGGAACTAGTAAAGTGAGATTCTGTGAGGAACTGTGGGTACAGAAGATGCCAGTTTTGAAAGGGATGCAACAGAAAGGGATTGCAGAGGCTCTGAAGCAGGGACAGCATAAACATTAATCACTTAGGCACTTTCTGCTCACCACCAATGGATGCCTGTCTATTGCTAGACTTCACTGGAATTGTACCTTTTTCTCCAAAAGATTCATTTTTTTTTTGGCATTGCTTTGAGTTTAATTTAATTTCCCTATCAAATGCCAGCCTTTGCTGAGACTAGATGAAGATAATTTCTATCAATGATTCACAGACTTGCAACCGTTGGAATAGATGAGGCAGGTGTAGGCACTGGAATAAATCCCACTGATTTGCCATTGCTGTCCTCAGTCTGCACTGAGGTCTGTTTAGTGCTATATGAAGAGTCTCCAAAAAGCTTTGTGTGGGAACCTCACAGGAGTGTTTTTACAGCTACCAATCTCACTTAGTGCTACGGAGAAAGCACAAGAGTTGCTGAGAACTTTTCTCTCTTATCCTGTCCATTTTCAAAATGCCCCAAGTAAATGATTTAGCAGAAACAATGCCATAATAATCTGAAATTATAAGAGGATAAGGAAAATCTTAGTGAATTCTAGTTATACCTAAACTATGTTCATAAATAAATGAAAGAAATAAAGCCTGAAGTAGGAAAGAACAGAAATACCTGAACAAGACCTGTTAGACTACCAGTCTAACAGTTTCACCAGTCTCCTGACTTGAGAGGGAAAACCCACAGGCTGGGTTTGCCCTCTACCCAGGCATGCTGGGTCCCCTCTGCCCTTCAACGGGTGCAAAGCCAGAGGAGAAGCAGCAGAGGTTTTTCCAGCCAAGAGGTTGCTCTCCTTTGACAGCTTTGCCCTTGACTCTTGTTCTAGTCCAACAGCTCCCTGTTTTATCCCATGGCTTCAAGCACTTCTGAGTTGAATCTACATGATGAGCAACCAGAGACTGGGTAAATATGAAAGCATTTTTAGGAATGAAGATGCTAAATCTGTCATCTTAGATACAATGGCAGGTGCCCACAAGCAGTTCCCTGTAGCTACACTCCATTCAGAAACCTCAGGTGTCCCCAGAGGGTATGTGGATCAGGAACTGCAGCAAAAACTTGCATAAGCCACTGGGTTCAGGTGACTTCAGGTATTGCCTGATGTCCAAAGAGAAAATGATGAGGAAGGTGGAAGGACACTACTTTAAGAGCAGTCAGAGCTGTATATTTGTTGGCAACAGAGCTCACTCTTCTCCCCAGGGTCTGTGCTATCACTGTACCAGTATGTTTGCTACGACTTACATCTATTCCCTCCCAAGAGATGGGTTAAATTTTATTGAGCAAAAGGCATCTCCTGCAGCATTTGAATGGTCTCAACTGGGAGCTCACTGCCAAAAGCAGGAAGCAGCTAGAGAAAACTGGATTCTGTGGCTAGAATCCATTAGGATAAGGAGCAGGTAGAATTTCTGGGTCTGTATTACAAACCATCCCTTCAATTTCTGTCCACTGGAAAGAAAGAAAGAAATGTCTAGATCTATCTGTGACCCCAGCTTCAATTCTGAGGGAAGCTAATGCCATAGCAATATGCTGCTTGCTTCAAATGCAACTGAATCTGCACCTCTGTTCCCTTTGCTAGGCTGGGTGCTTGGCTTTCCAACTTTCACAGATACAGATGAGAGTCAATGAACAGATTTTCCTAAATCTCTTTTTGACACACACACACACACACACACCCATACACACGTACTGGGCTTCAGAGTGTTCCCTATTACTTATACTTACCTTCTAGGCTGGGAAGTCCCCCAGTATTCCTGACACTGAGTGGCAACTGCTGCAAATATTTTACTTTTTTTTTTCTTTTAAAAAGCATTTAATTCCAACAATATATAGTTGCAGCCATGAATGACTGGAACTCATTTTATAGAATATGTTTCCCAGTCAGAAATAGAATTGACAGGGCGACCCTTCCACCCCCCAAAATTACTTGGCTGAAGCAGTAGCCAGCTGAACAAGCATAAAAGCACAAAAGGATTAAACTGAATATGCTGCTCAAATAGAATAGCAGTTGAACCCTCCAGCATTTCAATATACAGCTGATTCAGCAAATCAGATGC
>JANHGL010001246.1:35741-47320 GCA_024611195.1 Ceyx melanurus
CCTACCTTCACACCCTCTACCAGACCCTCTTTGTTGGTCAGTACAAGGTCCAGCATCACTCCTCTCCTTGTTGGCTCTTCCGACATCTGCATTAGGAAGTTATCATCAATGCATTTCAGTTCTTTGGTTTGCCTCTTCTTTCCTGCAAATATCTTCCCATTTATTTTTTAAGAGCAATAACAAAA
Organism: Ceyx melanurus; assembly: GCA_024611195.1. Taxonomy (NCBI): domain Eukaryota; kingdom Metazoa; phylum Chordata; class Aves; order Coraciiformes; family Alcedinidae; genus Ceyx; species Ceyx melanurus. The sequence continues at coordinate 35,927 of JANHGL010001246.1, forward strand.
ATAGAATTACTCTTTAAAAACATCTAGCTATTTTTAATGTTTTATTAATATTTACCAACTCCAGTCCTGTCTTTATGCCATCTGATGTGTCAAGAATGCTGTGTATACCTCTGATGGCAAACATTTCTTTCTCCAATACACTACTGGGTTGGGTAACCAGCAAAGACAAAACTTTGTGATACCCGTGAAAGATTGGGAATGGTAAAGCTCATCAGTCTTTGAAACCAAATATATGCAAAATGCTGCAATAGGCAGGGGAACAAAGACTTATTTCTTGTTCAGATAAGAGATTCCAATTTTTGCTTTTAGAAAACATTTCATGAAGTAACTAGGTCAGAGCTATGCCAAACCCACACTTCATTGATCTGAAACGTGTGCTGCATAACAGTTCTGTTCAGTAGTTTAGATTTGACCTGAATTAAATACAACGCTCAAGAAAATATGATAATAATAAGAGATCTGACTTAGCACAAAGCCAAAGTTTCTAAGCTAAATCTAAGGCCACCTTCTTGCTGTTCAGTTCAACACCATTTGTGGCACCCACGTCCACGGGTGCTGCAGCTGCTGAAGTCCTCTCCACTGCATTCCTACATCTGGAAGTGGCAGGTTGGGACAAACACGTCCTAGTTGTCAGCAGCAGCAAGAGTTTGTCCCTCTCTGGAGTTTCCACACCATACCATTCAAATCCAAAAGCAGCTGGAGAAGAAAGCAGCAAGCTTCAGGATTAGCTTTATTTCTTAGTCAAATTGCAGCTATTTCTCTCTTTCAATGCACGCAGAACGTTTCTATGAGGAGCTGAGTGCATGGGCTAGGAAGCCTGGCAGCAAGCACACGACGGCTGAGGGCTCAGGAGTGGTGATGGGGTTGCTTTTCCTGCCCATTTGAACCACATGGAGACACATCATCCCATTTGTACACCTGGAAGACACTTTGGTTAGCAAATGCAAGCATGGCCTAAGGATAGAGTTATTTTCCAGTTCTGGGCACCCCAGTTCCAGAAGGCCAGAGAGCTGCTGGAGAGAGTCCAGCACAGAGCCACAAGGCTCATTACAGGAGTGGAGCATCTCCCTTATGAGGAGAGGCTGAGAGAGCTGGGGCTCTTTAGACTGGAGAAGAGGAGACTGAGGGGGAACCTCATCAATGTCTATCAATATGTTCAGGGTGAGTGTAGGGAGGATGGAGCCAGACTCTTCTCAGTGTCATTCAATGACAGGACAGGAGGTAATGGGAGTCAGTTGGAGCACAAGAAGTTTAGGATAAAACAAGGAAAAACTTTTTCACAGTGAGAGTTCCAGAGGCTGGAACAGGCTGCCCAGGGAGGTTGTGGAGTCTCCTTCTCTGCAGACATTCCAAACCCACCTGGATCTGTTCCTGGGTGACTTGGTCTAGGTGATCTTGATCTGGCAGGGGGGTTGGACTAGATGATCTTTATAGGTCCCTTCCAACCACTAACATTCTATGTTTCTATGTCCAGTGTACAAGGGATGGCCAGCCCCTAGAAGGTTGTGCATCCCCTCCCACTGGGAAGGGGTGCCGAAATCTGATCACTATAATGAGCTATTGTCAGTGCAGTTACCCAGAGACTGCTCTCCTGCTGAAGATAAAACACCTAGACTTTTAACATCCAAAGGAACCAAAGGGCACTTGGTGAAGAAGCTCAGCCTTTCTTTGGACCAAGACAGGAAATGTGAGATACGGAGCTCTCAGTGGACAATTCTTGAGGTAGATTCACACTGAAGGTGGAAAGTAAATTACAATTGAAAATCTCCTGGTGTGGATCATTCCTGAATGTGTACTTGTACTTAAATAACACAGAAAGCTGACAATTCTTAATTTTCTACAGTATCATGAGAAGCAAGCAACCCTAAGTTATCAGACAATTAAAAAAACACACACACAAAATAAAAAATACAGCAACAAAGAATAAATCCTTTTCTTTGCACAGTGAATCAGACATTTTTAACAGCAAGTGTAAAATACTTTTCTGTACATGGAAGTGGTGTGGAAAAAATTCTGTAAATAGTTGATCACATTAATTATAATACCTTATGTACTAGCATGGCGTGTTTCCTAGGTTTAGTAGCTGCAAGAAAACTTTTCTATGCCTTGTAGATGTTTCATTTCCATGAACCACCTCATTACAAGGTGGTTCCTTCCCAGCATCTCTCATTAACCTGCTGCTTCAAGTCCCAGACTCTGAAAATAAAACTCAACAAACAGTTTGTAATTAATACTTTTGTGTGAGAGGATAGATGAGGTACATTTCAGATGTCAAATTAGATTTTCCATGTCAGCAATTTTTTTACTTCTGCATTTTAAGGATATTTCAGAGTTCTGCCACTTTTATTTGTCTGCTTCTCCAGACTGACCAAGAACCTTTTGCAATGCTCTTCAATGAAAAGTGAAGAAATCTACTCGTTGACAAGCAGGATTTGCTTCTTCAGTGCATCAGCCTTGAATATCTGAGAACAGGCACTGTGCACAACAATCTGCTTTATGTAAGCAGAAAATTGCAGTGGGACATTTTCACTTTTAACACATCATTGCCAAAATAAAAAAATAAATCAAGTTGCTGATGTCCTTTTAAATGATATATGCTTACATATTATTTAATGGATAAACTTGAAAAAAAAAAAGTTTATTTTCCATTTTAGGAACACAGTTTTGCTTATAATTCACACAAGTTTACAGGTTCTTCCCTAACACTCGAAGTAGGAATCTGCAGCTGTCAGGAAGGGGGAAAAGTGTTCTTTGTACTCTATGATGAGACATGTTTGAATTAACCAGCCTTCACTGTGGTTTGGGGGAGACTGGTTTGTTGCCTTCCTGTTTACAATTAGCTGAAGGTCTACCAATTAGTTCTCTGAGTCCTAATCTACCAGTTTTCCCAAAGGAGCCTGATCAAATCCCTGGGCACTGAAATTCAGCATTCTCCCAGGCACTAAAACTGAAGATGCCAGCAGAAAGAGTGGTTTTGTGGTACAGCTTTCCCACCTGCACTTCCCCAGGAGCTCACTCCAGATTCTCCTTTCCCTCTCCCAGGCCTGCAGAGGTTCCTTAGCTCATGACCTAACAAGTTAACCCTTTTTTCTGCCTAATTGTCTAGGTAGTTGTCAGAAATGAAGTTAAATACTAGAGTAATAGCTTGGGCCAAAAGTGAAGTTTATTGTTTGCCTTGCTAGCCCAGCAGAAATACTTGTTTATATGAAAGCATGCCCATTTTTTCCAAGCTTTATTAGCTGGCTGAATAAAAAATACCTAGCTGTCTCTTCAACACAGTCATTACTGTTTTCTGACAATTCAGGCTACTGTTTCCTCTTTCTTACCTTAGGTGGTTTCCTACTGACGGCTATTCTGAAACCTTGTAATGAAACCTGGACCTTTTGAACTTGGGCTTTGAAGCTCAATATGTAGATTAACAGCTAATTATGAAGTATGACTATGAGAAGATGATCACAGTAACGTTCTAACTTGCTCTGTTGATATGTCATGCTTTCTTCTTTCCACTTAGTAGTGCCTATTCACAGGTCAAGCCTGATCATTTGTTGGCATAGCACTTGCTGTTAAAACATTTGCTTCTATATTGCATAAGTATCATCGTAATTAGATCAAATCCCTAAGGACTTAATGAAATAATAATGAAATAATTATTATGAAATAATTAATGAAATAATTATCTTTCAGTGACAGGAATAAAGGAGTTGTAAGACTGATACACTATTAGACTGGAAAGACTCAACCACCCAACCCACTCTGACCTCCAAAAATAAGAAAAAAGGAAACCTCCAAAAGAATTTAGTTCTTTCTAAAAATAAAATAAAATAAAGTCAGGAAATGAGAATTTTTACATAGCTAAACAGGTGATTAACACTTGGTACAAATGACCAACAGAACGGGAAGATGTAATGTGTAGTAGGAAACCCTGACATAATCAAACATAAGATGCTTCACTGGATGCAGGAATGCTGGATTAAAACAGGTAAGATGGTCCTGTTCCTTCTAGCTATAAATGCAATTAATTTTCTTATCTGAGGCATTATCCTAGAAAAACATGTCATTGTCAAATTAACCAGGTTAAGTACTGGAATTTAATATTCTCATCCTCAGGATAAGTGTGATTCTCAACATGTGGGAGTACTCCAGAAATTCCTAAATCAATGCCTGAGTGATAAATATTGTTTAAGCTTTTAACATATATGGGATCTTTCATCAGAAAATACCAAATGGAAGGAATTTCACATGGATAATACCATCTTCATTTATGGAGAAAAAAAGAGGTCTAAGCAAGTGAATGGCTACTGCTACCCTACCAGAGCTACTGACAGAATCACTCCCTGTCCATTGATCATCTTAGTCTCAGAAGATCATTCTTTAAGTTCGCAAAAAAACCCAACAGTCATTGCTCAGTGATGGCAAAAGACACCAGAGAATCAGTGAAATTAAGATGTGTGAAGATGAACAGCAAGCAAGTGCTACAGAAAAGTCAGCACAGGATTTCTCATCGTATTTTTGCCAAGAAAGAAAATAGATGTCTATTCTCCAGGTCCTCAAATCTGATACTACTTGTTCCCAATGCAAAGTCCTTCCAGGATATATTATTCAAACAAAGTCTGCTGCATCACCTGAAGGATATCCACTTTCCTGTCCCATTCTTCAGATTCCTTCATTGCAAATGAAATTAGTTAACAATGGCCACTCTGGTGTATCTGCATAATAATTACCTCGTAATATCCATACAATCTAGGTTGGAAAAGACCTTCAGGATCATCAAGTCCATCCATTAACCCTACTCTGCATGTCCATCATGTCCCTAAGCAGCATTTCCACATGACTTTTAAACGTGGCCAGGGATGCTGTTTGAACCACTTCCCTAGATAGCCTGTTCCAACACCAGTTCTTCTGCATAATCATTTTACTCCAAGGCAACAGTTGCCAACTTTCACACTTCTCACATGAGAAGTTCTTTGTTGCAGGTGTTTTCACAGCTTTGCTCATGTACCATCACTGAGGAACAATGTCTATGTATCCAAATATTCTCAATTTGGGTACCATTTGTGGATCTCTGAGATGTGTGAGTTGGAAGGATATCTCCTCAAAAGACACCCTGCCCTGTTACTTTAGTTTTTACTTCTGGAGGAAGCTGAGCCTCCAAGGGCTCCTCTGGCTCATACTGTAAGTCTGACTATAAGAAAACAGACTTCTGTTGGCCTTGCACCCAATCTTATCACAAAACCTAAAGCTGGATAATCAACTGAAGTTAAAACTTTTGCTTCTGGAGGAGCCAGCAACTACCTTGCTTTGTGCTACTGTAACTGAGATAATTTTATCAGCACAAGTGAGATGAGTTTCAAAAGCAGGAAACAATAAACTAAAATAAAGCAGAGCAGGGCCTCTGGCTGGGAAGCTGTGCATGTAAAAGACTGGGAAAAAGACATATAAATTAAAATAGCTATTTATCCACAATAAATATACTTTAAAAATATAAATTAGAGCTTGTCATTACAGGAATCCTGCATCAGATGGGTTGCAGGCAACTAATAATTATTAAAAACCTGCTTATTGAGTTAAGTTACTTTTCATTAAAATGTTCGTGCCTATTGGGCATTTAATTAGCAGACAATAAATTATCCATTTAAATAGCAATTAATTTCTTTAGTCAAGTGCATTAGAAGCAGCTATTTATGGATTCTTGATTATAATAGATCCAGGAGACAAAACTACAGCATGTTGCTTTGTGTGTGTGTGTGTGTGTGTGTAGCATCACTGCTGAAGTAATTGCAGTTACAAGATCTTTCTTGACTGCACGTGGCTGGTCTAATTTGCTTGAGGAATGAGAATGGAGGGAGCAGCCAGGGAGAGGAATATGTCAGATAATCTGGATCATCACATGAGCAGAGACAGGCAGATGTCATTACAAGTTGGGGAGGTGGTGAACAGGTGACACTGCAGCCCAGAGAGGGCAGGACTGTCCAAAAACAGCCTTGCCAAACAGGAGTGAAATACAGGGATGCCATGTGCTTGGAAGGTCTAGGCTGGTTTTGTGTCTGCAGCAGATGACACTCCAAGAAGCAGCAAGAGGATATGGTACAAGAGACATTTCTTCATCTTTTATACAAGATGGACATGCTAAAGCATGGGAAAAAAAAACCCATCCCAACAACACAAAGGGAGCACAGGGAAGTTTAATGGCCCTGTGGCAGCACAGCAGGTTGCACAAGGTCCAGCATGGCTTTTGCTTTGAGAGACTCCTAACATCTCCAAGGGGATGAGAGGTAGAAAGCTTCAAGTGAGGACTCCTAAAGTTTCTAGAGCATGGCATCAGGCAGAAAACCTGAACAGCTTAATGTACAGCAGAGATGGTAACAAAAAAGGCCCAGTTAGTTCAGGGGATCTAATAGGGACCCCCTACCTCTTGTTCAAGTTTAAAAAAGCTGGTCATGAGGCTCAGAAGACAAAATCAGAATATTTAAATCAGCATAACATCCAGTGATGACAGTGAAGTTAACCAGGTGTATATAGACCTACACCTTGTCCCCATCTCCTCTATGCTCTGAAAGCTAAGTTAAGCTTAGTAAATACCCTATTTGAAGGTGCAGAGACTTGCATGTCTCATGTCTTCTCCTTTAACCTACCACTCACCCAGCCTGAACTGGATGAAGAACTGTTGGCTACCTACAGCTGCTAACACATCTCTACACTCATGTCTACAGAGAGCAAGGGTAAAAAAGCAGCTGGTACTAGCTCTGCCCAGAGCATCTTTTTATCTGTAGATGGGAAGACTCTTGTCTTAGTTGTCTGCCCATGTTTACTTGATGAAGTTTTAAAATTTGATCAGACTAAAACATCCCCCTGGAACAAAGAGCACAATTGCCCAGTGTCATTAACACAATGAACAAACAGCTTTGCATGTAAGCTATTTGGTAAAGAAGAGGATTTGGAGATCTGTAAAAAGAAACAGGCCCACAACAAGCTGCAGACGTAATTAAATCAGTGAAATGAAATATCAAAAGCTGGCAGCCCACAAACACTTTGATGATGATAATAATAATAGGAACTGAGCAAATGAAAAGCAAGAGAGAAAATTGGCCCATTAAAAATAATGGTGAACAAAATGAGGAGCAAGAGATGGAGAGAAGGGCATGTTACACAATAATTTAAACATTTGTCATTTTCTGAAAGGGAGAGAGACCTTGTAAAGCAGACATTTCTTCTGCATCAGTGAAGGAGAAAGTGCCAGCCTTGGAAAATTCAACATCTCTAGACAATAAGCCAGACTCTCAGCCAGGCTCTGAATTTGGCACATCTTCACTCACTTTCAAAAGATACATTTAATTTGAAACAACCGGGGAGCTGGATCAGTATATAAAAATCCAGAATATGGACCATGTACAACAATACTTGTTGATCCACTGAACAAGCAGTCCACGGGCATTTTCCCAGCTGGGAAAAAGTATGGATTGAAATATAAATTTTATTCTATACTGGGAATAAGTATTGTCACAGTCCAGAGGGTAAAGCAACCCCAAGTTCATTAAGCAGCATTAGTCTCTTTATTAAGCTAACACATAAATTCTTATAGTATTATCTACATAACACAAAACAATCTCATTGGCTCTTCTGCTGTGCCTTCTACAACCATTCTTCTTCTGTTGTTAATTCTTTGCCTGCTTGCATATCTTTAGTTTCCTTTTTCAGCAACTCCCTTAATTCTTGTTTCTCTCTCTTGGCTGGGAACTTCTCACTCTATCTCAAAGGCACAGCTGCAACTGGTGGAGATCAAATCACTCTGTGGGGCCTCCAGGCCAGCTGGATTATCCCCACAAGTCTAAATGTTGATAACACAAATTAGGGATAGGAACAATGTATATTTTCTAGCAGAGCCAACTAAAAAGTCTGCTAGTCCAAAAACATCAACATGGTATGAAATTTAACCCAGTGAAGTGCATAACTAAATGGAAATATTTGTACAAGGAAGTACGGACCTTTGGAAACCAGCATTTCATTGAAAAATTATGATTGGGTCAGACTATCTTTCTTGACTAACACTCATACAAGCCTTTGAAATACCCTAGCTATCACTTTCTGATATTTATAATATTCCTTTTTCCATCTGTGGGCTTTAGCAGCTGCTTGACACACTGCCCTGGGAAGCAGCTCCAGCATGAAGCGTTGAGAGAGCACAAGTGGGACAGGGTAGGAGGGCTTTACCTCAAGGTGTGAACCTGCTTGCTACTGCTCTGTGTATGCATCCACCTCTCTGAAATCAACTACTGTGATAATAAAGAGCATGAGAATGTGATGCACGAAGTTGTAATTTAACAAGTTAGTAACAACTTTTCTAAGTACATCATTTAACCTGTTAGTTTGTTTTACTCAGTTTCTCTGTGGGTTGGGATTTGTTTGGTGTTCCTGAAAACACTAAGTAAATGCAGAAGAGATTCTAGTTTCCCCTCAACATCCTCAAACCACCACGAGACATCATCACCAGTGCACTGAGGCAAATGCTGTTGCTGTAAGGGGTCAGGATGGAGATGAACATCTCAGATTGCCATTATCAGCTACAGCAGGAAGGCAAAAGGTACTGACTTCTGCATCCCGGTTCATTTCTCCTCCTCTGGAACTTTCTTCTCCCACTGGGATCGACTGGTATGGAAATCATGGCATTGTGTCTGACATCTGCAACTGAAACGTCAGGCAGCATGAACTGCTGCTGCTGCTCTGCTCCCAGTGGAGAGACACTGACTGACACTCATGCAGGATCTGGGGTTAGTCTGCCAGAAGCACCGTCCTCTGTGCTAATTACCTGTGCAAAGCCTCCTACAATGGAGCATAGAGCTTTGCTCCTCGCTTAGGAAGGTGCTAACATATTGAAAAGGTGAGCTATGTTAATATATATGTTATGTTATCATGGAATATTTCAGAAAAAATGATGAAATAATAAGAAAGAAGGAGCTGTGTGCAAAGCAGCCGGTTAATTATCTAGCAATGATCCACGGTCCCCATAAATCCCCAATCAGCTCAGGAGAGAAGTTGCTTTAAGGAACTAAGAAGAACTAAGAATAGAACCAGCAGAGACATGTCTTGAATTGTCAACTTGAACATTAAAAAAAAAAGCAAAATAACACCTACATTTCCTTCCTACCTTCCAAGCGAGACACCTGAAAACTCCAACAAGGAGCATTTTTACTGAAGCTAGTCAAACTGAAACAATATTTTGGGGATACAAACTTGCAGTGAACTCATTTATCACAATTTAATGAAGGCTATAGCATTAGACTACCCTTTTCAAAGTTCATAACAGTAACTGCACTACCTCTGGGTACAAGCTTCTGAGCTGATGAACTTGATGAATCCTGACTCCAGAATGTCCTCATAGGTTTTTTAAATAGCCTTTGGTACAAGGAAGAAAGTATAACTCATTAACAAGCTGAGGAATTTCCAGGAAGAGTTAAGTATTAAGAATAACTTTTTTTTTTTTTTAAGTATTTTCTTAAATTTCAGTGACAGTAAATGAGAAAATAGGTCCTTACAGCAATCATTGTGTGGCTGAAGTAAATACAAGACAGGTATTTTTCCTGTTCCAAAATATTACATATGGTCAGTTCAGAAAGTTCAGAAATTTACCTGATTAAATACTTTTGTTGAAAATCGTGATCAGTGTGTCCAAAATATTTCATGTGGAATATTTCTAGACAGACATCCAAACCAGCCAAAAGATGGTTCTGAAGCTCTATGGCAGACCTGCTGAAAGGACCATCCCAATCATGCAGCAACAAAGCTAGCTCAGATTTGGTGCCTGGGAATGTTGCTTGGCACCATTTAATTTTGAGTAGAAAAACAGCCTTTGAGTCCAAGAACCATGTCACACAGGACTTTCATTTCCCAGGTTATTCATAAACACTTAGAGGCTGCCATCCATCCTGTATTTAACCCAAGTTAGTTGAGAATTGTTCTAGGGGTAATTCACATAGTAATTTGAAATGCAAATGCTTTTGGCTTTTGTGCAATCTTATGAGCTCACTGAAATGAAGTCTTAAGCAGGAGGCTGCAAAGCAGTGACCCATCTGAAAGCATAATGCATTTCAGCTTCTCCCCTTGAAGGCTTCAAAATGTGCCTGAACCAACTTGTCAGATGCAGAACCAGGTTTACATAGCTAATGTAGGCTATGGAGTCCAGTCCCTCAGCATTGTCTATACCAGATTATAAATGTAAATTGATTTTCAAATACCTGCCTGGCTTTGTCTAGCTGTGCAGAATTTTGTAGTTTCTCCAAGTGCATGGACTGTTTCTACCTTCACTGTGCTGTCTCTGTTATCCAAATGCATCCCCCTAGACCTTGCAGTCTTCTCATTTCAGTCCTTGTATACCCCTTTTTTTTCCTGTCCTGTCCTCCTCTGAATTTACTTTTATTCCACTTATTGCCATTTGTATCCCCCTTATTTAAATCCGTGTGAAAATAGAGTGGAACGAATATATTTGCTACAAATATGCCAAAAGGATCATATTCCCTGTTCTGTCACTTCCCTTGGGGAAACATACACATTAATTTGATTTCCAGATTTCATTTTTTTTTTAAACTGAACAAATGTCAATTATTGTTTACTTTGAAGTGTGATCTTTAGCATGAATAATTCCCAAAAGAAACATCTGCTTTGCAGATGAGCTGTGGTATCAGACAAGTTGTTTCCATATCTTGCATTGATATTGATTGGCAAGAGCTGGGACTGGTTGTCCAGCATTGCAGTGCAGTTTCAAGAAGCCAAGATCACTTCTCAAGAGTGTTTCTTGGCTTTTGGGGGTTTTCTGGTGTTTTGAAGTGTGCTTGGCAGTCCTCAAGGAGGACATGTGCACATGCCAGCCATTTCTTGTCCAAAAGGCCACTTCTTGACCTTTGGGGAAGTGCTTAGCCCCCAAATAACTTGCTTGTATGTCCAGCATCCCAGACATCCATGTTTTTGTGCATTTTGTTTTTAGCTACATTGTGCGCTTCCTACACAGCACATGAAGCAGGTTTCTGCCTGTGCCCAGCAAAGCTTGGCTGGCAGCCCATTGATCCAGCTTGTTAAAGTTACTGTCTGCACACCAGAATGGATTTTAGCAGCAGCTGGACCTGGGCCAAAACATCGTCTAAATGCAAGCCCAAACTTCTTCAAACTTTCAGGCTTTTTGGTATCCTCAGCTGACACTTTCTGAGGTGGTTGGTAGATTCAGACTCTCTTTTTGTATCCTTATTAGTACACATAATGCACTGCAAAATTAAGATCAAACACAGCAAAAGCTCAGATGTGCTAAAGCATGAGTTCTGTGAAAGGAAGGTGTGGTTGTTTGGAGCAGCGGAAGCGTGCTGGGCTGATAATCCAGAGGTCGATGGATCGAAACCACATTCTGCTCAA
>JANHGL010001246.1:64602-77120 GCA_024611195.1 Ceyx melanurus
GTCTTGAAAATCTCCAGAGAAGGAGACTCCACAACCCCCCTGGGAAGCCCTTTCCAGTGCTCTGTGACCCTTACTGTCAAGAAGTTCTTCCTTATGTTAAGGTGGAACCTCTTGTGATCTAGCTTATAACCACAGAACTACCAGAGCCTACAATTCAAATCCACAAAGTTTATGCAACACAGTACTGCAAACATAGTTGTTTTACAGTTCTCTGAACCAATAACATCAGACAAGCAGAGTGAAGTCCATCAGTCCTTTGAGCATATGGTACCTGTTTATAGCCAAAATAAGATGCCAGTTGAACAGAGGAAACAGAAATAATGAACATAACCCTTAGCAGATTTAAAAGGAAAGCCTGTTGAGCACACCAGAAATAGTTCTTATTCAACACTAGTACACTCTTATTTATCAGAATATATTTAAAATGGAAAGTCTGAATTCTTAGTTGCTTTTGTTATGTCATTAATTAAACACAAGTTGTGTACAAAGGCCTGCAAACACCCAGTTGCAGTGTTTTACATTAAATAGCATCTATTTACAGTTACCAGCAAGCCAAGGGGTTTCTGACTGGCTCAGCTAGATCTTCTTTTTTTTGTAGCAAAGTGCCAGCTCAAGCTGGAAACATTACAAATAAAAACGAAGGGGCCTGGCTCACCACTGTACTGTTTCCAAAACACACCAAGAGAACAGTTTGAGCTCGTTCCTTTCCTGAGCTGTACTTTCCCAACATGTACATTAATATTGGCACTCCTATGAATTAATATGGCTCTTGATGAGCTTCAAAACTTGTGATTCTCTAGATGAAGGGGTTTTAAGGTGAGGACTCCATATGCGAGTATCAAACAAGTTCCACCTTATTCCCATGTTCTCAGCTTTCCCGAGGTGCATCACGCATCACTAACACGTAAGTGCAAAACAGCTGTTGGTGAAAAAAGCTATTTTTTTCCTTCTGTTTCCCTGTGGAAGACTACCAGCATAGAAAACATCCTTGGGCACCCATGGAAGATGGCTTTAAGTCATATGAACAACAGATGAGCAGTACAGCTCCCATGAGAGCCAATGCTTGAGGCAACATGACTCCCCTGACTTTAGAAGAGTTAATTTTAGCATGTATCTCTTCTGATGGATAGGGAGCCAAGGCTTTTGATGAATACAGGTGATTCACAGGTCTCAGAAAAGTTTCTATCCCACAGAAGAAAGAGTCAAGCCAATTGAAGCACCACCCAGCACTTGCACATCTCAGAAAAACCTTCCTAAGCCCATTTCCCAAGGCATTCCAGAGAAATAATATTGTGAGTGCTTCTTCATCCACTGTTCCTCACCAGAACTGAAGCAAATAATGAGAAAAAGAAAAAAAATCACAAGTATTTTGTTGGAAAGATATGAGAGAGCACATGCCTTTTTTTGTTGTTGTTATTTAACAGTCTCTGTTATTACAGAAGTTTGGCCTGTTTGCATTCTGCATCTCACTATTCCAGTACATTTCACTGACAGCAGGTTTTTCAGCAAGGAAATGCAGCTGTTATGTTAGTGGAAAATTACACATGCTAGATTTCACATTTCCGCATACAATACTCTTCCCTAAAAGTGTTATTACACCAATTAAAGAAATGAAAACAGGTACCCATGCACTTGGTGGACTTCAGAATAACTCTTTTCCCTAATCAATGGCAACCCTTTTAAAATCTGACAAGAGAGTTTGATTTTTTACTGTTTCCTCACAAAAATTTATGCAGTATCACTTGAACACATTTGATTACAAAACCTAATTTTCTTTAACTGTCTCATGCCTATTCAGACAGTGGGGAAAAAAAAAGTATCAAAATCCATCAGATAAAAAACTGAATGCATATCTCAAACCTAAAAGGCTGTTAGTTTGTTGATTTTCTTTTAGAATAGAAGCTGTTAAATGCAAGCAACTTCCCATGGAGTTCCCAGGCAGATTAATCACTTAAACATACTCTCCTAAAATTTCCTTTTGCTAGCAAAAAGGAAAAAATCAAACCTTACAAAATCCACATGGAGAAATGATGTACATTTGTATGGCTTTGAACCTAAGACACTTTCCAAATGAGAAGATATGTATTTAACTTATGTTCTTTGTTTTGAGAGAGAATTTTTAAGACCTTAAACATCAATGGCCCTGATTGACTTCTGCCTGCCAAATCTGTGAATCATTCTCATATCCAATGCTAAAAATAGACTAAACAAAAAATACCTCAGGAAATTCCAAGTAGTCTCCAACATCCTACTACAAATACAGATGTAGGAAATGAGTCCCTTTCAGAGGTGCTCCATAGATCAAACATTAAAATAACATAAAAGTGAATCGAGCATAACCAGATCTCACCCTAAATCCAGTTTTCAGTTAGATGCTACTCTTGCAGGAGAAACAGTTTGAAGGAAATGTATTTGCTTTTTTACAGCATCTTCTTTTTGAAATCTCTTTGACCTTTAGACTACTCAGAAGGAAATGATAGCATGGAAGTAATATTTTTCTTTGGATGACTTTTTCCCTGCCTTTTTAACTTGTAAGCAATAGAGAATTAATAGAAAACCTTTTCACATTTCCTCCCTCAGGCACTTCAGATCTATAAAATCAGTAGCTCGGACTGCAGTGGAGTACAGCTCACAGCAGAACCCACCTGTCAATTCTCAAATGTTTTATAAATATCTCTTTGTACCTATTCTCTCATCACCAGGTCTAGATTCAAAATCAGTGCCTCTTCTCTTGAAAGCTTATAAATGATCCCAGAAAGGTATTTGACATCTGGCCAGAAAAGCAGATATTTAGATATTTCTATTTTCCTTAGGGTGTTTCAGCTGGCATTAGCATGACTCATCTCCCAATGCATGCAACAAACTATTTGCAATTTCTGCTGCATATTATATTGATCAAATCTGCTTGTCCACACCAAGATATTCCAATCAGTTTCTGTCTGGTTATTTTTCTTTTTAATGAAAATTCAAACGTGCATAGGCAAGACGTGAATCTGATGCCTTAGCCTCAGAAGACAGCAGCTGAGCACAGAACCCCAGTGAGGCCCAAGGCTGAACTCCCAGAGTGAAATCCAAGGTTTCAGGCTAGGGGGGTAGTGGGGGTGTAGGTGGGAAGCCTCAGTTGGTAGTTGCAGTTCACATTTCAAGACACTGAAAGAAGTACAAGTCAAAGGAATATTTGTTGTTCAAAGCCAGAATGCTGATCATCTAACTACTCTTCTAAATAAAAATATTCTGAATTTTGCCCTGAATCCAATCAGCAAAGGGATTATTTTTCTTCCTAGTTACTCTGGCAGATTCAGAGTTGGCTGCAAGGTAAATGGTATTTTACAGCCTATTAAAAAAGCTAAATTGTTCAAAAGTGTCAATGGACAGGTCTTGGGTTTGAGTTATACAGCACAAGTGGGCAGCTACTGCTTCAGGAATCCAGGTGAGCTGCTTCAACAACACCCCTCACCAGGTGGATTCACAAAACCCATAAATCTTTCAGCAATAATAATCAAATAAAACAAAAATGAAATAATGAACTGTTATGCAGGAAATTCCTTCAGTAGTGCTGAAGGTGTTGTTTCTGCTATTTATAATGGCTGAAATAATGTCTGGTAACAACCCTAGTTACCTTTACTTATTTAATATGTCATAATTTCCTCCTTCTGTCCTCTGTTAAGCTTTCTCTTTCAGAGTTTCTTGACAACAAGACCTCATTGGGGAACAAAAGTAGTTTATATTCATGGCATCACTATACTTTTGCCTTCCAAAGTTCCACTATTTTTGAAAGATATGGCAGGCTATGAAGTTCACCAGACCATGAAAGAGAAGATAAACAGGTTCCTTTTAAATTTATACAGCCCTAATTTAGAGGTTTTATTGAAATATTTAACTATATTTAAAAGTCTAGATTTTTTCTCAACCATAGCTTCACCCTCATGTGGCAACATGCATTGGGAACCAAAAACTCCAAATAGTTTTTGCCTGGTTAATTTCTAAGGTATAGAAATGTTTACTTCCGTATTTATTTCCCGGTTTAATAACTGCTGTAGCTTTACTGGCTTACATTTCTGTTTACCAGCAACCGTAGGGGAGTGTGTCATTCTCATTTCAGTGCAAAATTCAAATGCAGGTTTCACAGGGTTCACATTATAGCAGCAGCCCCTGCACCCAGGATCCTGCCCATTTAAAAATCCAACTATCAGGAGGGAATATTGAGCACATAGGGAATCTCATTTACTGAGGGCTGCACAGCCTGCCAGTGACAGAGATAGAAAAAGGACCGCTTTTACTATTACCTTACTACTTTTGCTAGGCAGCATTCTTGGATTTTTATTTAGGTTTATTTTTTTTTTCTGTTATGGCATATAAATAAGAAAAGGTCAGTAGGCAGAGGTCTGTAGCTGGTTCATGATGTGTGAAAACAGACAGATTAAACTTTACAATCCATAATCATCCCACCACGGCCTCCAGCAGGGCCCCATCTACCCCCTGCAAAGAACTCTGCTTATGAAAATATTGGAGGAGTCTCCAGATTCTTTTGCTTTTCAACTACTTTGTCGCTTTCCAAAACTGTCAATGGCAGGCAACAAATATCACACAGAGCATGAATAAAATCATAGGATTTAATTAGATCCAAGTCCTACGCTCACAGAAGTTCCTTGGAAACCTTATTTGGTCCCACAACATAACTAGCCTTATCTGTGCAAAACTGAAAATGAGGAATGACAGCAATCAGCATTACTATCACTAACCCATCTGTGATGCTAGCCCAAAGATCACATTCCAAACCCCACTGCAGATAATACCTCAATCCATACCTGTCAAATGCTACAGCCATTGCAGTTAAGCACTGGCCACAATTCCTCCAGCTGCCCCCAGTCGTTGCAGCCCCAGGTGAATAGCACTGCCTGGCAATCTTTCACTGCCAGGTTTCTACTACCTGGATGTGTTTAAACAACTGTTTAGCTCTGCCTGGTAACTCCCAGAAATCAATGTTATTCAGCATGCACGGGGACTGCTAAGAATGCTGGCTACAGGTCCGTAACTATAGATACAATGAGATATTTAAAATATATTATTTGGTAAACAATGTCTGACCCCCTAAAAGCTGCTGGATTCAAATTCACACTGTTGCTGCAGGGACTTCTCTGTGAGACAGACAAGAAGGGGATGCAGCAAGCATGAGGTTTATAGCACAGAGAAACAAAACAACCCCTGCAAGTCTAGTGTGACCAGGGGAGTAGCTCTGTTCTGATGCTACCTGTGAGGAACACAGCTGTGCCCACTCTTTGGTGAAGCATAGAAAAGACTTCAGTACAATTATGAAAACAACCATATGGCCTGATCATACTCGACTCCCTCACCATCAGTGAGTTTAAAAAAGAACTGTCTTGGAAAACAAACCAGTTCTGTGCAAGAAGAACTGTACAAGTATTTATTTAAGCCCTAAGGAAGGACTTTTCTCATTTTTCTTACAAATAAACTGGATGCTAAAATCCACAGTTCAAGGACAAAATCATCAGTAAGAAGTAATGAAGGAAAAGTAGCGACCAGCTCATTAGCTTAAAACAAGCACATTTCAGAAATGACAATGGTGACTAAGGTAAATAGCTTGGCTGATTTTCAGCTACATGTGGCTGCACCCAAGCAATGTTTGCCACTTCATATCTGTCCTGGAGAGACAACACAGAAACCTCAAGTCTTTTTTGTTTAGAAAATGTATTCATACTGAGATGTGAGACTTTGTGAAACTTTTCTTTCAGCTGTAGTATCTTAATTACATTGGCTTCAAACTCTTTAACTTGTCCTTCCCAGAAGGTTAGGTCTCAGCAAAGATGTTTCACAAACTAGTTCAGAAGGAGGAATTTCAGGTAGCATTTGCTACAGATCAGGGCATGCAGATACCATCCCTTTAAGCAATGCTCTATTTTAATGATAGAGGTGACTTACTGGCAGGAGAATCACAGAATCACAGAATGTTAGGGATTGGAAGGGACCTAGAAGATCACCTAGTCCAACCACCCTGCCAGAGCAGGATCACCTAGACTAAGTCACACAGGAACAGACCTAGGCGGGTCTTGAATGTCTCCAGAGAAGGAGACTCCACAACCTCTCTGGGCAGCCTGTTCCAGAGCTCTGGCACCCTCACTGGGAAAAAGTTCTTTCTTGTGTTTCCCCTAAAACTCAAGAAGGTTTATTACTGGAAGGAAGGGTGATTTCAAATATGTCATTTCCCACTTGAAATTCCCAGCATGAACATCACTACTAAGACTCAAATGGTCCCCTTTCAACTCCGTCACTCAGGGACCTTCAACGTCCCTTTCCCCAGAGCACCTACCTAACCTGCTGTTCCCCAACCTATTGCACAGATAATCCTTCATACTCCAGTCTAGTTCTTCATAGTTGTCCTTACAGAATTGCAAATGATTTCTCCTACTCATCAAGATTTTTCTAAATGTTAAACCTTCTTCATACAAGCCCCTCTTATTAATATGACCTGCAGATGTAATGAGCAGCCTATTTTTTGCTCCAGGCTGCTGCTGCTAACACCAAGGACCTGGGCAGCCTGCTAGGGAACTGGCATGTTATGGCCTTTCCATTCTGACAGTCAATTATTTATCATTGTTCCCCAAGCCCTATTTCACAATAATTTCTTAACACATCTAACTTTATTGCTGGTAAATAATAAACTGTATTTCTCTGTCTTGCTTACAAGAAGTCAGAGGAGACAGTATCAAAAAAACTTCAGTCAGGCTATGTGACATCTGTCTTTTTGTTAGAGGAGACAACTAAACAGGTTTGAAGATGTGTCTTCTGGGGATATCTATTTTGACACTTACTCAAGTTCTTACTGACTTTCACATGCTTTGCAAATAGTTAATCTATTCCACTATTCCAATAAAATATTTTGTAAGCATCTGGGAACACCACAGACATATGTACTGAACCAGCTCGATTTTTGTGCCATGTATTGTATGTACACAACTGGCATGCACTCCAAAATCATGACCTTGACAAGAAAAGCTTTCCAGGAGCAATCTGACACTCATATCCTCCAGTCAGAAAGAATTTAAACGTCTTGTCAATAATGAATCTTCTTGCCACCACTGTTAATTCTTCCCATTCAAATCTCTTATATTTTCACACAGTAACCGTCTCAGCCTCTCTTGGAATATTAACAATCTTTTTAGCAGTGATCAGTAAAAACACAAAAGACTTTGTTTCATTATCATCAAATAAATGTCAGCTCCTAAAACCAGGTTGTAGCTAGCTCTGTTAATGCAATTTTTACCATAGGAAAACACTGTGAGCTTGCTGTCAAAAAAATGCCATGTTTTGTGTTTGCCTGTGCTAAAGTCTATCTCAACAGGCTGCTGTTCTTCACAAGGCAGGATTATGGCATTCACAGGTATGCCAAGAGTTGTAACAGACTCATTCTATAAGCCACAGGGCAGTTATCACAAATCACAACACTCAAGCCAAGTAGATAATACAGCACTGTACCAATGCCTGTGTTTTTTGACACCAAGATCAGATTCAATTGTTACACAGGAGAACATCAGTGGCAACCAGGAGAAGGGTGATCCTAACTGCCACAGACAGCAAAGCTGGCTCTGTGAATGTTTAGGTGATAGCAAACAGAGGAAAAACTTGTCCTAGGAACAAAGAACTATAATCCAGTCATTTAACTTGGACACTGGAATAGGTTTCCATCAGTAGGAGGGTACAGTTGTAGAAATAGTGACAGGGAAAAGAAGAAACATCTTAGGATGGAGTTTGAGACATTTATTAATAGTGAGATGTGCCGAGCACACCTGTAAAAGCAAAGGGCTAAAGCTGGCAGCAGAACCACTGTGTCCAAGTTCCTCACATCCAACTCTCTTTCCTTAGGATATATACTTGGCCTCCATAGTTTAAACTCATTCAGACAAGCTTAAAATCCAGAATAAAAAGGTTTGTTGCAAAGGGAAGGTGAGATCTTTTATTTAGGCCGAATTCCCACAAACAGAATTATTCTGTTAACCACACTCAGTTTACAACAAATGCCAGTGATGTTCTTTATGCTGAAACAGCTACTTGACATCAGCTGGATGTATCAGTTACAACCATCCAGCTAAATGCATGAACTCTTTATTTTGCATACAACTATGTCTTAATTTATATCACCCTCAACTTCATTAATCTGGCAGTTATCTCGTTTGCTAATATTTTTACACTACAGCTACCATTGTACTCTGCCTTTGCTCATTACATTTAACATCTTTTATACAACATTCACTACACAAACAGCAACTTTACCTCTTCAGTACTCAGCACACATAGGATCTTCTAGAAGAAATTAAAACTGGCTTCAAAACAGATGAAGTGATGAAGAGGAAGCCACAGTATGCAAGCTTCAAGAACAAGCTCATTCTTCATGTTAACCTTTTTCAGGGACATTTGTTATATATTTATATATATATATAACAACAAACTAATTGAGATCAATCAATTGGTTACAGGTTTAGATGCAGAATTGTGTGACAAATGTATTTTAATGCACACATACATGTCGTTTGAAAAGACATCAGAAACATCTACTGCTCATCCACTTGCTCATTCCAACACCTCTCCCACACCGTGTACCAGCAAATGCAATGAAACATGGAAAATGCAGCCAGAGGTGGAAACCTTGTATTAAGGAAGAAATGGAGTTGGAAACATTGAAGCCACAACACCCTGTGATAAAATACAGAATCAAAGTATGGTCATAGTTCTAGGACTAATTTCAGGAGAGATAAAAATGTATATATTTACTATATAATATATATTTTATATATCATAATATATATAATATGTATATATAAATTATATATATTTATATATAGATAGGGGGGTTGGGTTATTTTTTTGGTGGAGAGGGTGTTGTTTTTTTTCCCCCTGTATATATAAATACACATTTTTGAGGAAAAGAGGATCCTGGAATTTTGCTCTGATCTCATTTTAAATATTACAGAAAAGAAAATTGATGATATCCCAGCTAAAGAGTTTCTGTCTGATCAAATTCTGAAAGACAGACTGTGGGAATGCATATCCTCTTTCTCCTTAACCACTTCCAAGGAACATTAGTGAGCATCAGCTGAATGGTGGAATAGTTCCATATTTAACCTTCCTACTTGCCTGGGATTCTTTAAAGGGGTAAATTCCATATTTCTTACTATATACTCTTCTACCTAACCGCCTGAAGGGTAGGCTGTGGCTACTCAATAGCAAGGCTGACCTCACTTCAAAGACCTCTCCAAGGGATATTCCATCTCTCCACATTGCCAGGGAGCTGTTTTTACAGAGTTTCTATAAGAGATCTAGAGTACATAGGGTAGGCTTTCAATGGGATTTGAGCTGCAAATGGTCTCAGACTCCCTGGAAAATTCCAGTCCAATGTCTTGACACTTACAAAATTGATTTCATGCCATGACTGTTTTAGAATTCAAGATGCTGAGGGGCTTGCTGTTTTGGGGTTTTTTTTTCTTCTTCTTTTTTTTTTTTTTCCTTTCTCAAGGAAAAAAAACCATGATAGATACTAAACTAGCAGAATCATCTTCATGCAGTTGCCTCGTTACAGCCTGCAGGAGTGGTTAGAGCAGACCCTGTACCCTAATAATGCTGCATCCAAGAGTAACTGAGCCAGGAGCAAAGGGGAATTTTATGGTCTACAATTAAAACTTCCTAAATGCTATCAGTTCAGTAGATGAAATTAGTGCTGCTAAGATAATCTCTTTCTACACAAATGAAATCTGTTCTAAGTGAGTATGGCACCTTTGTTTTGAAAAACACATTCTCCTGGCTATTCATTGGTACTTCTGGACCATAAAAAGAGACAGTAATTTGAAGCATTTTATTGAAATAGTCTTTGAGAACATTTAATACAAATGCACACAGATGTACCCAGCTCAGACAAAGCTCTGCTAATTATCAGCTTTTTTCCACAAATTTGCAGATGGTGAAAACTGTCCTTGACTTTTTTTTACATCCTGCTTATTTGCCCAGGATACTTATATGAAGTAAATAACATCTTTTTTTCTTATGACATTATCACTATGCTTGCACCACAAGCTTTAATCAACTTCTATTAATTAAGCAAGGGACCAAATTTTCTGCCTAGTAACACTGCTTCTATGTCTGCGATCAGAAAGTCACAAAGATTTAAAAGATCAGAGAAAAAGGTAATAACTAATACTTCTGTGTGCAAATACAATTTAAAATGTCCATAGGAAGAGCCTTTCATGGGAGGAAACACAAGGCTCAGTTTGCAGTTGCTGGGGTTTCTGCATTTCTTTTATTTTTGTGCAAGGCTGATTTTTAAATCTTAACCTGCCTGGCCATCAGGGACAAATGCTAATAGAAACAAACTAGAAAGGTTTTGGAATAGAATGCCACACAATGGGAGGCATGCTAAGGATGGCAGCCAGTGCCCAGATGAATTTCAATAAACCTTCATATGTGATGAGCCTTCTTAGATACTAGCAGCACTCACAGCTTGGATTTTTCCTTGTGGATATTTAATTAATCAGGCTCACATCAGATATTGATCCTTACTATTTCAAGCAGGTTTAAAAGCAAGCTACATTCACTGACACATTTAGGTAAATCCAAATAGTTAATTGAATTAGTTAAAAATAAATGGTCTTTAAATAATAAAATCATTTTTCAATCACTTTTTTTTTTTTTTTTTTTTTCCACACATCATAGATCAATGTCCTGATCAGCAAAATGTCTGATTAGGGTCCTTTCTGTACATTGATAAAAGTCTTAACTGTCACAACAAGACAACTAACACAGCTGACCAAATTTTAAAGTTGACTGTGTTGATCACCATTTTCTACTGGAAATGCAGTACTTAAAGCCATTACATTTCTTGTTTAGCTATTTACAGACTAGATCCTTTATACCAAAGATTATTGCTACATATGTAGTACAAAGCATCTCTATCCTTAGCTAGATATAGTATAACAGATAATAACTAAGTTGGATATGCCAATCTTTTCATTTTCTGTTACTCACCTTATACCAGCTATGTGTTTATATGGTATTATTCAGTTCTCAATGGCTTTCCAGCATTTTGTCACATGGCATTTAGCTTCACACTTTATTCATGCCATAGGCAATGCAAAATATGTCCTTTCCCCCAGTCAGTCTAGCCAGAAATGGTTCTGTAGCTTTGTATATGCTCTTTAAATTCACTCTCCCTGACATTTCAGTGTCCTTTGCTACAGTCGTCTCAGGAAAATATTCTCCCTGGAACATGGTATGGAACTTATATTATTTAAACTTTTTCATTAAAAATGGATGGTAGATCTAGTGCAATGTGGTATGCAACCATGACATATGCACCACGGTAGTAATTTGTATTCCAAAAATATCCAGTAATACTATACTTTCAGCAGAAAAATTCCAAGGGTGGAAAACATGCTCTGTTAAACTACCTGGTCAGCTCTTTCTCTCCCTAGATAAAAAGCCCTGTTCCCTTAGTCTGCAGAGTCTCCTTGTGAATGAAGTTCACAGCTAACTGATCCTTTTCTGATTCAGGGCACACAAGGAAAAAGGAAATGCTCCCAGTTCTGTCTAGTCTGTTCTGTCCCTGTTCTGAGTCCCAGTCTTACATACAAAGAGACACACAGAGATGGAGATGACAAATCCCAATCCATTGACACTAGCATTAAATTCACCTTTTCACAGTATCACAACCTGTAACATGGAGGTTCTGCAGGGCAGAAAGCAATTTTGCTAGGATGCTCTTCTTTCAAAGACCTACTGCATCTTTCTCATTCGCCATCTCACTCGAAGGAGAGCACCCCACCACCCCAACTCGCTTTCAGGTCTGCTTCATTTTAACCTCTCTTCTATACCTTACTAAGTTACCTTCATCTGCAAAGGGTTGGTTTTTTTTTGGAGGAACAATTTACCACAGACAAAAAGAACTAATGTTGCATGAAGCTACCCAATCCTACCTCTTCTTACACAAGGTAAGCTCACCTTTGTCATGAACAGTCAGACTCTCTCAGGTCTTCTGTATCTCACCAACACTTGCTTTGTGGCTAATTCAGAATTTGTCCGAGTCTACCACATTTCAAAAACTGGCTTGAACATTTCAGTTCAAGGTAACGTTTTTAATATCTTTTAGGTACATGACAATCAGTAGAAAAGGGACTTGAAAAATATCATTAATGAAATCACAGATATCTTATACAAAAAGTAAAATAAAGTCCCTTAACTAGATATTAAACACCTCGGTGAATTTACATAAGTTAGTCAATCAAGGCTATTCTCTCACAGTATCCCCAGAGCAATTAAAACCTTGTGCTCTGCAAGATCCATTTAATGATTTTGTAAGGTCTCTTTTGGAACCACGTGTACTTGTATTAATATCACAACATTGCACAGGAGCCTATATCCAGGATACAAGATTCCTACTGCAGCAGGTTTGTGAGTCCTTCAAACAAAATAACTTACCAAGAGACTGACCAGTCTATTAGGTCTCAGATGTTAAT
>JANHGL010001246.1:84574-101393 GCA_024611195.1 Ceyx melanurus
TGACAGAGCTCTGGAACAGGCTGCCCAGGGGGGTTGTGGAGTCTCCATCTCTGGAGACATTCCAGCCCCGCCTGGATGTGTTCCTGGATGACTTGGTCTAGGTGATCCTGCTCAGGCAGGGTGGTTGGACTAGATGATCTTCTAGGTCCCTTCCAAACCCTAATATCTATGATTCTATGATGATTCTATGATTCTCTAGCCCACTCTCCAAAGGACAGGCATTTCCCCCCTCCCCCCTTGTACCTAGTTTAAAGCTCTATCTATGAGCCCAGCCAATTTATATGAGTGAATCCTCCTTCCCCTTTGAGAGAGATCTACTCTGTCTGATGCCAGCAGACTAGGTGTCCTATAAACCTCCCCATGGTCAAAAAATCCAAAATTCCATCAGTGACACCAGTCTCTCAGCCATGTGTTAATGTCATGTATTTTCCACCCCTTGTCTGATAACAAAAGTCTCTGCCCTGTGCAGCAAATGCCTGGCAAGTGGAAAGTCCTATGAGTGTTTTCCTGCTTTTACAAGCCCTTCAGAGTAGAAACTACTGCTCAATGAGCTTTACCTTAAGTCAGGATAGAAACCCTGCTCATTCACACTGAATAGCTGCATAGGAATGAACTTGGGAAGAGCAGCCCAGGTATGTAATTATCCCTGAAAAACACAACAAATTAATAGCTGATCTCCACTTCCTGTGAAGTCAGTGCAGGCAAATGCATTCTCTCTACTTATGTCTCCTCAGGGCAGAAGGACACTTGCAATGATTTTTTATTTATATATAGTTTTTAAATAACACATAGGATTTTCAGTCTCTATTATCATACGTGGAAACCTGACTTAATAGAGGCTGTTATCTCTACTGGGTCTGCCATGTGATTTGTTTTGGGGGTGATGCCCATTGGGAACTGTCCTAGATTTTACAACCTGCCCATTTACAAACCCTCACATCAGTTTTGCATCCAAATAGGAGATTTCTAAATGCAAACCAACATCCCAACTGACAAAGCTAGTTACATACCCAGGGAGTTCTGAAGGACATGGAGCCACACTTCTCTACTGTGCAACCACCACTAGCACCATCCAATCAACTATTATTATAATTCTTATTCAGAGTCACAGCATCAATTTCCCAGAAAAACATGTCATTAGAGCTTCCTACAATCTTGGCACCACTAGATTGCACCAATGTTATTTTTGGCCTGGTAAGGAGGGCCAAGGACAGCTGTATCTCAATCCTGATCCTGCTGGTATTAGTGACAGGATACCAATCTGCTGTCCTGGGAGATGCTAGAAGCCTTTCCCACCCACAAGCAAAGAGTATAGACCAAAAAAGAATAGAAAAGATGATCCCACTCGTTGGGTTTTAGATA
This sequence comes from Ceyx melanurus, assembly GCA_024611195.1. Taxonomy (NCBI): domain Eukaryota; kingdom Metazoa; phylum Chordata; class Aves; order Coraciiformes; family Alcedinidae; genus Ceyx; species Ceyx melanurus. The sequence goes on from JANHGL010001246.1 coordinate 85,937, forward strand.
GTGTATTCAGGTATGATAGAGGGTAAGAGGTTAATGAAAGTACAGAATCTGTAACAGTTACCTTCTAAGAGTCATCAAAGCCTCATGCATGCTGCTGGGAGGAGGACTAGCCAGCATCGTGTCCACACTGATACTCTATGGAGTGCTTCAGCCAGCAAAGGTATAATAGGGTCTTGGTCACCATATGTTTGTGAAACCCAGTGCTTGAGGCAGAGTTTCCCTTCCCAGAGAGGAGTGTAAGCGGACTAAGTACCAGTTTGTCAAATCATGGTGTTCAATCACCCCTTAATGCCCCCAGATAAGGCATTTCTCAGAACCCTATACAAGTCAAGACTGCTGAACATGTTTTCTAACCCATCTCAGATATATAGTATGGAAATCACCCTACAGCTCACAGAGTTAAGAATGCAATAGACAGGACAGGAATTCCAGTAACACGACAAAGTTTAACTACCCAAGGAATACTATCTAAAATATGCCTCATATTAATGTCAACAAGTACTTCAAATCTAGTTCTAAATTTTCAGGGGCTTGTTTTGATCTACAGTAATTAGCATTCTTTCATTAAAATTCCTTATTTAACAAAGACACATGCTATGGAAACATGAAAGTTGGTCACATAAAGGGAAATAAAGTATTTTATTATGGAAGAGCATTTGCACTGATTATCTCAATTTGATTTTATATGAAAACTTTATGCTGTTATCTTGTGTAAATGTAGTGATAACATGCTTTTTGCCACACACCATATCATCAGACAGCACAGCTTGAGGAGTCTCTTATGTTGCTACAGATGTACCCTGTGCCTTTCCACAAAGGCCTGGGAGTGTAATGCCAGAATTTATTCTACCCAAAAATCTCTCTGACAAATATGATACTCCTGTGACCTGCAAGCTTTATAAAGATATTTTAGTAAAAAGATTATTTGATTTAGGGCCCAAATATTTTTACACTTATTTTCATTCTGGTCATCAATTTTAGGCTTCATTAGGAGGAAATTTTAACTAGATAACATCTTTTTTGGATATTTCAACAACACCCTCATCCACAATTTTCCTAGAAAAATACTGCTTGGGGAAATCTATCCTAATTTCCTTAAAACTATTAAAAATAGTTGACTTTTTTACCATCTCCAGTGATGACGTAAAGTTCTTTAAATCAAGTTTTATCTGTTTGCAACAGATTGGGTATTTTTCCTGCTATCTAAACAGCATTTTAAGCTGTATTCCACCATCTATCACCCTTTTACAATTTATAGATTTTAAAATGCTATTTAAAAAAAATATTTCTTCACAGCTTCTTTATATCAGGCCTCTACTATGGTGTTTACTACTTGTTGAAAATGAAAGTTCCATCAAGCAAAGGTGAGATGAAACCATAATATTTAACATTCCTCATAAACTGCCTTGAGATGAACACCTCACGCTGTAGGCAAGGTACAACAGTATGTCATTAGGACCTTGTGCTGAAGAACTTTGGTGTTTAATCATTAAATCAGTAAAATAAATTATGTTTATATATGCCAAAGCAATTATCCCATCAAAAGAAGGTGCTTTCATACAGCTTGAGTATAAGTAACAGTGGTAGGCTTTTCATATTTTTAATACAGTTGGAATCATTTATTTTAGTAGCTATTCAACAGGAAAGAAACACTTCATGCTGCCATTTCCAACATCCTTAAAGTATTATTTTTAAAACCACCTAAAGAATTCAAAAGCGGGGGCACAATTCTCTGTTGATTACATTTTATAAGTTGTTATAAAATTTTTATAGAAAGGAATTGCTTGCTATTAAATACTCCAGGGTTTTAAAGTTATTTCTACAGAGCTATTTTTAATTTATACACACACACACATACACAAAAATAGCCCCATTAAAGGACACAGCAAAGTCACCCAATTGAAAGTTAGCACACACCAGAATTAGAGAGGCCCAAGAAATCTTCCCTCTATGTGCAACTTCTCTACTGCAAGTAGCTCCACAAACATGGGATACCACTGTGGAGTTAGAGATTGGACTGGTTAGAATGGTGGAGGAAGAATTAAGGTTCAGTGGGCACCCCTATCTCCAGGAATTTTTGGAGGTCATTATTACAAATCCATTTGTTCTGAGTTTACAATACTATGGGGGTTTTTTTTAAGTGAGAAATTCACAATCAATCAACTCATACTATTACAATTCTATTACCTCAGCTATTTCCTTCAGTTCAGTTGTCCCCACTGCCACTGGAGGGACTCAAGGGCGTCAGACTATTGGGATATGTGCCCTGGGCAGCAAATCTATAGGAGGGCCCAGCAGTGCCCCCTCAAACTTGCTCTCTGATTCTGCACTGTGTGCTATAGGTGGCATGCAGTGTTACTGCTGCTAGTTTGGCTAAACTAAGTTTTAGCTCTTCGGAGTATTTCATATTCATCTATTAATTAGGTTAGATACCATAATATTCTTGGGGGATACAAGAATGTGGAAGAGAAACAGCAACTTGTAATAGTTTATAACCCAGTTAACTAGAATACACAGGGGAAGGAACTGAGGCCTTTTCTGCAAACCCAGGGACTTGCAGTTAAATATCAAACACCTACTATGAAAGTCAAAGACATTAAGCATAGTTTTATAAACATTTTGCAGAGTTTTTAGCAGAAAAGGGCTGGCCATCCTCTGTCAGCGGAATGTTTTCTACAGGTATTAACTTCACTACAAAGATTTCTGAGCAAGTTTCTACATTTCCACACCAACTGTTCCACGCTGTTGCAGAAGAACAGAAAAAGCCTAGACTGTGAAAAGCAACGACATGAGAAGCATCTCCAGCTGAATTCCCCCACATGCAGAGCGTGCCAAGACCTGGCACAGCAGTCACGTTGCAATTAACATGTACGGTGACTGCAATGAGATTAAAATCAACATGAAGGAGAACTCCACGTGCAGTTGAATCCTTCACAAAGGGCCTGACCACATGATGTTTCACACCAATGAAGAGCACAGTGCAGCCTTGAGAAAAGAGAAGTCAGACACTTAGTTTTATCAAGAGGCATGTACAAGATTAAAATGGGGGAAAAAAAAATCCTCTCCCCTTCCTTTCCCTCACTCTTTCCCCTTTTCTTGTTTTATTTTTGCTGTTCTAATTTATGATGTTCTGAAGAAGACAAAAGCCCTGAAGAACTCAGTACACTGGCACCACGCCTGGAAAAGTGACATATTGCACATATATTTTTCATACGTTTTCAAAAATATCTGTGAGATTGTTTTGGGGTTTTTTTTTGCATGAATTACTGTGCGTGTTTGGCAGAGCAACACCCTTCCCTTTATCCCAGGCAACTAGACAAGGACATTCTGCCTTCAGCTCCTGATGAAACTTCCCCCAGAAAGAGACTCCTTCAGAAAAGCATCCCTTGCTCAGAGCAGCTCTGAACTATTCTTGTATCTGTCAGCAAGCTCTTGAAAAGCAGCAGTGGGAACATGCTGCTTTATGATAGATTGGGACCTGATATGAAGCAAAAACCAAGTACAGATTTCAGAGTATGGTTCATATCACAATCAGAGCCACCAAGAATATGGTCCATGGAAACAAGAGTTCCTGATCAGAGATTTAGCTCATCCTTATTGCTGGTCCACCTTGAAGCGTTAGCATAAAAAAAAAATAATATTTTTTTAAAAAAGGCCTTTCTTGAATTGGAATTATTCTTCAAAATCAGCCCAGAAGCCTGTACTTCCAGGGGTTTTAGTGTCAGTAGTTTTGAATCAGACATTACAAGTCTCAGCAAAATACATCTTGAAGGCAAGAAAAGGAAAGCAGATGACTTAGGGCAGCACTAGATCATACCTTTTGCAACCCTGAGCACCACTGAGGAGAGCTCAGGATCTCTTCCTGAAGCTCCAAACCCTATCAGACTCATTCCATCCTAAAATGAGCCTTTTGCTCCCCAGTTCTGACAGTCCCTTCCCAGGCAAGGAAGCCAGTTGGAATGGCAGAGGCCTGGCCTTACAGACCTTGAAGGAGACTGAAGAGCAGAGGTCTTAGGTTAACACCTATAGAGAAATAAAGCAAGGTAATGTTTCTTTCCCATGTGAAGCTGCTACCCATTTTCCCTTTTGCTCACAAAGAATTTAATCTGCTGTTTTATTGCCCAGTGATGGTGTTTTAATTGCTGTTCCCTGCTTAGCCAGGTCCTGTATACCAGGATCTGTAGACCTGATATAACTGTGGGTATAATACTAGATAACATAAGCCTCAGAGGAAAAATGTTCTTAAAAATACATTTCAAAAGTATCTTTCTTGAGGTAAGTTTTCCTAAGTACACATGACAACACTGGATAATATACAGACTAACTTACTATTCTTGGCAGTATCAAGGTCAGAATACTGAGGAATTAGCCCACAGCAGAAAATGCTGCTCAGTTTTACTTACTGGGACATTGAGAGATGTCAGGATGAAGGTTGGACTTGATGATCCTAGCGGTCCTTTCCAACCATTATGATTCTATGATTGCAGTTACTCTACCAGTTCCATCTTGCGATACTTCTTCACTGGGCACTCCTTCCATTGCTGTTCCCATAGCCATGAAAGGTTCATAAAGAAGACTAATTCAGGACCCCAGAAGCTGAAAGATGGATTTCAAGTCTGTGCGTGTATATATGTATAATATGTGTGTGTATTGGGATTGCTTGTTTCCTTTCCCCTCATCAAAACACTGAATTTAAAATAACTACTGGCATGGACCAGCAGAAGCCAAATTGGCCTGTCAATTGCAACTGAGACAACAGCCAGTCTGTGGTGAAATACGAGCAACAACAGTGGAACAACTGGGCATAGTGATGGGCAGAGAGCCAGCCTGTCATTCAAATTACTTTTTTTTTTTTCTTGTTTGGGGTTTTTTTTACAACTTGAGATGAAGGAAAACAGTCTTTGTTCATGGATTCACTGTGACCACCATCTGGCCATGCAGGTTCTTATATACAATTATCATTAAGTACCTTAAATCCATTATGTTCTAATCCAGGTGATACACCACATTTTTAAAGGATCAGTGATAAAATCACCGAGGGAATAGTTATTCATGCCTTTATAGTCAGTCTTTTTTTTTTTTCTACTTTATCACAGATACTGCTATTGCTGTAAATTTGAATAGTTGGTAGTTGAGAAAAAAAAAAAAAAAGGATTCAAAGATGAAGCCACAGACTTAGGAAATCTAAAGGAAATAAACCAGAAATTCTGAAATGCCTTGTGCTGACAGGTTATTATTATTATTAATGGGGGAATAGAGAAAAACAGCATATCCTATATCAAGCCTGGACTATATCTGAATTAGACATCTATAGTCCTAAAAGATTTAGGACAGGACATTGAGAGAGAGGCAGGCACATTGTTCATAAAAATGTGACAAAAGTGAGGGTCTCCACAACAGCTTCCTCAGTTCCCTGTGCCTGTGATAGCACTTCCACCTCTAGAGATCTACATGATAGATTGAGGTCACTAGAAACATGAGCAGAGTTCAGAGATGGACTTTACGTGATTCCTGTCAAAAACGTATTTCAGAGAGGTCATATATTCCACATTCTCAGGAAGATTTCTCTTTCTTACTAGTATTCCACTTGGTCTAGTGAAGCCAGAGTCAATGCCCTGCTTTTTTTTCTGAACGCACCTTGACTGGAATCAGTTAAAATCAATTCAGTACCTGTGGAATGCAAAAGGCAGCAATGACTGATTTGATAGTGTCCTGAAAACACTCTTCATAAGTTCTGCTGAACTCATTGGGATCTGCCTGACAGAGACTCTCAGTGAGTACAGCCTTGCTTTTTCCTTACAGTCTTCATGAACTGTTGTCTGGAGAGCATCTAGGTGCCTCCTGTGGTTGCTCTTGCTTCTGAGCTCATGTAGCCCAGGTGTGCCCCATGGAGGGGCAGTGGGGCTATGGCAGACCCCATCCTCCATGAGTTTGGGGTGCCAGGGGTCCCACAGGCTGTCAGCCACTCTGCTGAAACTTTCACCCCCTTCAGGGTGTTCTGACAAAAGCATTTCTGCCTTCATCTCCTGCAGGATGCATCACAGAGGGGAAGCAGAAGACAACTGGGAGAGGAGGAGACAAACCCTTTATCAACAATAGCAGTGGGCTTGGCAAAGTTCCATTTGAATTTTTCTGTGATGTGTCTGTTCCCTTTTGCAGTGTCTGTCTTTCCTTTCCAAGAGAGAGGGAGGCAGAGACTCTCAATTTTGTGGTGTATTAACAACCACTGTCATACTAGGCTTATTACCAATGTTTTTTGTTCTTATCTGGCTTGCACACTGTATGTTTATATAGAAACAAATAGAAGGAGCAGCCACATTTTGTTGTAACTGGTTTGATGATCATAATGTTTTGCTTTGTTTTTCTACAAGGAGAAATACACAGCCCTAAGAAGACAAGTGCACCATTAAAACCATCCTATGCATATGTAAACACAGTGATTTTAACTCATTCTGACAATTTTAAATCCTATTACAACATATACATCCAAAAATACTCATTTCAAATATTTAATTGCTCCAAAAGTAAATAAAGCAGATCTCATTCTCTTCTCATGGTTATTTTCACAGATGTAATTCTCCTTACTTAATTGAAGTCACTCCTGATTTATAGTGATGTGAGTGAGAGAACTTGGGTCCATTATTCTTACAAGACAAATTTCCTGACTGGATGACACTGTTACTGTTCACACTGAGTACAGTCTATTAGTAATCTTGATGATTTCAGTATGACTGACTCATATTTCTAATTTAAAATTCAAGTCTTATCACTTCAAGCTTTTGAATTTCAAGAACAGCAATGGAATGCTGGGACAGAAATGCTCAAACAGATGCAAATATTTTAATCTATTTTTGTGTAGAGGTAAATTATGTGCAAAGGGACAAACATACAGCTCTACAAATTGCTCTCTTGTGTTCCTTGGTCTTGCACGACTTGTAAAGTTAACTGTGGCCTAAGACAAAGAGTATTCTGTATTTCCAGGTCAGTGGAGACCTTTCTTGAACACATGCATTGTCTGTTACAGGTCTGAACCAAAGGTAGAAACAGAATCAAACAAACGTTCTATCCTAGCTCCTGACACCACAGGGGATTATCACAGAAAAATAAACATATAAACAAAGCTGCTTTTTTATTGTTTGGGATTTTTTTTAAGGCATACAATACTCTACTAGAGTCCACATTTCCCAGTGCAATGGAAAGTTCTCTATATCGTACTTTGTTTTCTGTAGGGAAAAAAAGAAACCAACAACTTGATTATGCCTCTGTCACCTTGTCATGGTTTAATCCCAACTGGCAACTAAGTACCATGCAGCCACTCTCTCACTTTTCCCCCTGCAGTGGGATGGAGAGAGATGGAAAAAAAAGGTTAAAAAGTTGTGGATTGAGATAACAGCTTAATAACTAAAATAAAGTAAGAATTATTGTTATAATGGCAATGAAAATAAATATAGCAAAAAAAAAAAAAGAAAAAAAACTTAAGACAAGTGAAGCACAGTGCAATTGCTCACCACCCACTGACCAAAATGCCTAGACTGTCCCTGAGCAGCTATCTGCTCCCCACTGGCCAGTTCCCCCATTTTATATACTGAGCATGACATCTTGTGCTATGGAATAGCCACTTGGGTCTGCTGTCCTCGCTGTGTCCCCTGACAGCTCCTTGTACACTCCCAGCCTCCACTGGCAGGGTAGGATGAGATGAAAAGTCCTTGACTTAGTAAAAATGCTGCTTAGCAACCACTAAACTACCAGGTTGTTATCAACATTATTCTCATCCTAAATCCAAAACACAGCACTGTACCAGCTACGAGGAAGAAAATCCACTCTATTCCAGCCAAAAACAGGACAACCTCTACAGTCAAGTAGGCAAGTCCTCTGTGATTTGAGATACCAGCTGCTCTAGATGTTTTGAACAAGAGCTTCCTGAGAAGCAAAGAGGAAATGAGACAGGCCTTGGCTGGGAAGGGAGAGGCAGGGTGTTTAGTCACAGCCTCTGTTGCTAAGAGGAACAAATGTTTCTGGCCACAATGCCAAATATGAAAAAGTTAGAAAGAACACAAAGCCCTAGAATATCATATTTAAGCAGTTTAAAGAAATATTTGTGTTAGTTCTAGATTTACCTCCTGAGAATTTTTTTCTTTTTTTTTCTTTTTTTAAATTTAGAAACCTTAAAAGTGTGTCAAGAAGTACCTGATAGATGTTTCAGATGTGTCTTACTGACTGCACCTGGGCAGAGAAGCTGCTGCTTTTGTTTATTTTGGAAGGATTTCCACTGGCTGGTTGAGTCTAGAGCTCTAGAACCAGCCAAGACCAAAAAAAAACCCCCAAAAACAACAACAAAAAAAACCAAACCTTCCACACATGTAATTATAAAGATGTGGAAGCTCACAGTAACTGGGGGAAAGTATACTGGTGAATTACTGCACTTCCCTTACTTCTCTGGAACATTTCCTTTAGGGAAGACTCATCCTGCTTTTGCTTTTCTGCTTTTCATCCTTTTTAGGCAGAAAACCAGACACAGTTTCATGCAGGAGGAAACTGCAGTGAGATGTATCATGCTTGATTTGTTGATGCTGTCATGGAGTTAAATACCCATTTGCTGTTGTTTTCATCTGATTTAGTTGTGAAAAATAAAATGAAAGGCTATCATTGTTCTGAAATAACAGTCTATTTAATAGGAGACAGTGGTGAAATTCTCTTTTCTTTGAAAAAATATAGCAATAATTGTGCCTGCCTATACTAACAGAATTTATAATGGTTAGAAACGTTGGGGTTTTTTTTGCCACACGCTCAGTTTTCCGTGAAGTATCAAGGGCAGAACTATGTTCCAAGGATAGGTGGGTAATTCGGTGGCATCTGATTTTCCTTATGCTTCCTAATATTCTGAAGAACAACACATAACCCACAAGCCTGAAAGAATTCAATAGGGAGTACTCACATGAACAACTCAAAAGTCCCTTAATTCCCTTTATATTTATTATATTTATATTCTTATATAAATGAGGCACATTCTGATTTTTTTTCTGGCTTATCTTCTGTCAGTAAATACATCACCCTAGTCCCCACCAACACTCTGGCTACAGCAAAATTCTCTTTTCGCACAATCAGGTTCCATTTTCATCAGAGTTGAACGTTCAACCTGGGATACTGGATCCTGGTTTCCAAACCACCAGGAGGTAATCCTCTGCTTCCTTCACCTGAGGTGCATACAGCCCTTCAGAAGGGCTCTGCAAAGCTTCAGGGATAGCCTGAGCATTAAGATAGGTGGGTTTGTCTTTCCCTCTACATTCCAGCCCAGTTTTTAAAGTGTATTACAAGCTGAAGAACAAAGGGTTAGACGACCAGGCTTTCTGCTCTTGGGAGCTAAATGTGTTTTGGCTGTGAAGCCCAAGCTGACATTTGCCTATGTCACACAAATGATGGGAACCAGATTGTATTTTGATAGCTACCGAGTCAGTGGAATACCCTCAGCCAAAAATATGGGTCTCTGGCAGCTTGCTTCTCCTGTGTCCAGTTCACAGAATCATCAGTTAGCATTTCCCCCAGAAAAGTAACATTCTGACAATGTATTCCGCTAGCGGAAAGACCAGATTTTGGAAATCACTGAACCAGAACATAAGCCATTCTCTGAACTTTAAAGCAGGAACAGAGAGCTGTTAAACCAGAAATGCAAGACAGGATTGGAACTGTTTAATCTGAGGAGACTGAGGGGGGAACCTAATCAATGTCTATAAATATGTTAAGGGTGAGTGTAGTGAGGATGGAGCCAGACTCTTCTCAGTGTCATCCAATGATGGCAATGGGAGCAAGTTCGAGCACAAGAGTTTTAGGGTAAACACAAGGAAAAACTTTTTCCCAATGAGGGTGACAGAGCCTGGAAGATGCAGGTTAACTATAGGGAGGTTGTGGAGTCTCCTTCTCTGGAGACACTCAAGACCCACCTGGATGTTTTCTGTGATCCTGTGATAAAAGTCTCTTGGCTTGGCTATTTCTATGTGTTGAGTTGGATGCCGGTTAACTACAGGTCTTTCCTTAATTTAATGTGTTTGATTTAAGACACTAATCCAGTAAATGGATTCCAGAAGTACATGCAAACGGACTATGATTCCTGTAAGATTTCCAAAAAGCAGAATCAGGCAAAAGGAAACACAACTTTTTGTTATAAATGGTTCTTCAATCTTTTCACAGAGGCCCAGCAATCACAAAGGCTGGGAAGTTTATGGTTGGCAGGTCTAGAGCAAAGAAAAAAAAACCCATCACACTGAAGCCTTGCAATGATGCTGTTTTCCTCATTAACATCCTCTGGTGATGAAACAACAGTGAATCTCCCCATCATTTATCATAATGTTCATATGGTAGTGGCAGCCCCTTGCTCCTTATTATAACTATATGCCAAAGGTTTACCAAAAGCCATTAATTATGTAAGTGATCAATTAAAAAACAAAAAGACAAAAAAGCCCCTTTGGTTTACATTTATGTTTTACCTTCATTCAGCCTCATCATCAGTGTGTATGGGATCCTCCAGAGACAGGCTGTTAATTCCCCGGGTCTTGATTATAGAAAGTGCTATACTGAGGTTCCCAGGGAAGAAAAATAAAAATTAAAAAATTCAAAGATCCAAATAAATAAAAACAAAGCGGTCCTTTAAAACACATATCCTGCCATTAGATATGATGGCTAGAAATTGTATTTTCTGTTGCTGAGTGAGATTTTAGGAGAAGGGGACAATGTCTGTTGGAAGATAGTTTTTAAAAATAACCCAAAAAAATCCCACTCCTTCTTATTAATATCTTTCCTAGCCTGAGAAATCCTTCAGTTATTTACTCTACAATAAAATTAAAATAGAACTGATTTTTTTTTCCCCCAAGTACTCTTGTCCTTGTCTGAAAGTTCAAGCAGAGCTCAAAGCTACCAGGGATCAAATAGGTATTCACATATTTAGTAATCTCAGTGTATGCCTTATAGAGTTCTAGAAGTAAGCATACACATTACGTGGAGTTTGATTCTATATTAAAATGGAATACAAAGCAGTAGTTAACCCAAAGTAAGCAGTGTCCCCTGTATTTTTACAATAGCAATTGCTATAACAGACTTCTTTTCCCTGCACCAGAGGACACCAATTGTACCTGCTGAACTACTTGGTAATATGGTAGATGATAGTGGTCATGATAATGTAGACAGATAATTGGAGTTGATGATCTTGGAGGTCTTTTCCAACCTTAATGATTCTCTGGTTCTATTCCATGTTTACCAGCTCATGGGCAGCTCCTCTGCCAGGATTACGTTGCTGGATCATTGAATCATAGAATGATAGGGGTTGGAAGTGACCTAGAAAGATCATCTAGTCCAACCCCCCTGTCATGTCTGACTGGGGGCAAGGCAGGGTGACAACGTGGTTCCTGCTTTATCAACAGCCTCTGTGGGACAAGAATATGTCCTAGAGGCACTGACATTAGCAGGATCTCTTAAGAATTGGCTTGCTTACGCTTACACCGAACCTAAGCTCACATGAAGCAGCTAGTGTCCTGACAAGCTGCCACCTTCTCCCACCTATGAGTTATCCCTTCAGTGGAACACCTGAAACGCAGGTCGCTCTCCTCTGCAGGTTAGAGACGGAGCCAAACCCATTTCCCACCACTGATCCTGCCCAGGAAAACGACAATCCCGAAAGGAAAAAACCAACCAATGCTGACTTACAACACCCAACACAAACAGATGAAAAAAAGCCAACAAGCTCAAGCTGTATAACCTTGTGTCAGCTTAGTGCTGGTATAAGGCAGATCAAGCTCTTTTTGATTCAACATCTCTAATCCCAGGCAGCGAGCACAGCTGTCGTCTAATACGTCGGTGAATCAGACTTTGCAGTTTTCCTTCTCCAGGATGCTGACAAATGGCACCCCAGGGAAGAGTCTGAAAGAAGTAACTGTAAACTTTAATACACTACCACATTAAGTGGCATCTGTGCTCCCTGGCTGGGACCGATCCGTTATTTATTTATTTATTACAGCATCCTAATTTTGCAGAACTATGTGTTAAAGGAAATATATTCTTTTTTTCATCTAATTGAAAAAAGCACAGCTGTGCTTGAAATTGGCAAAACTTGGATGCTTTCAAAACTGAAATTGCAATTTGGTTGTGTTCCTACAGCTTGGCTTTGTGCTGGTTGCTTTTTTTTTTAATCACAGAGAATTCAGCATTCCGTTTTTCACAGAACATTTGCATTGTCTGGCTTTGGTTGTTTTGAGTCATGGATGCAGCACAGTTTAAAACCGAGAATTTCCGGGGTTCTCAGGAGTAAAAGGCAATGGAGGAGTCTCAAATTTAGCAGGAGCACAGTTAGATTCATAAGTTCCACTACTACTACTACATTTTTCAGCTCTAAATGATAGATCATTCATGCTGAATATCTCCAGGCCCTGAAAGGCAGCATTCAAAGGAAAAGTTACTTAGCCAAAGCATCCCTGGGGAGTACAGCTGTGGACAGGTGATATATCTTGTACTGTCTCATTGATCATCGAGTTTCTTCAGTGGCATTTCAGATGGAATATGTGCATGGAGATCATAGCAGCTCTGCAGAGATTTTGCTCTCGTTCCTCTTAGGTAAGAACTTGGAGACATTACTCCACTGCCTGTGTAAACCGAACAATACAAGAGTAATTCTTTGCAAGCTACTAGGAAGTATCTTTGCATCAGCAGTGACTTCAGTCTTGCTATGTGTTGTAAAAATCCGTGTTCACGAAGACATGAAGTGACATCACTCTCTAAACTGCTACTTTATGAAAGGACAACTGGTCTGAGGATTACATCAATTATTTACATAGCACCAATCTTATCTTTGAATTCTCTACAGTACTCCGTGAAAGGCACAAGTAACAGTGCCATGTGCCACCTGAATTTATTACTCATTTATCCTGTTCTATTACCATCTGGACACTCTAAATGAAAAAGGATCTTTAGTTGATATGCATTTTACAAACAGAGAAAAAAAAAACCCAAACATTTCCTAAGGAGCTGTGAGAGGATATCAAAGTATGAAGAAAGCAAAGTTGCTCACCCAAGCCAGCAGAGTTGAAGCCAAATATTGGTCTTTGTATCACTCCATCTGTTAAATATCTGCAGTGCTTCCCATTCACTTCATGCTGCATATTTCAATTTTACACAAGTGCACTTGACCTATAAGATGCAGCAAAGTACATCATGGTGAAAACAAATCTCAAAATAAACAGATTAAAAAAAAAAAAATTCCTGCTTTTTTTTTTTTTCTCTTTCTAAACATTTATTTATTTATTGGTTATTCCCTGGTTACTTTTAAGTCAGATCAGTGCCTTTGACTCAGTGTATAATATTAATGCTTAAATTATGCTAAAAGTAGCATCTAGCATCTCTGGACATGACCCAGAAGTACTTTCATTGTCACTGAGATGACTTGCATCAAAACCTTTACCAATACACACAATGTATTCATCATTTCAGGTAAATGAATGCACATGTTACATGTCAGTAACATTGCACATATACGTGTGAAAGAAGGGGAGCTTTGATGTCAATGACAGTAACAAAAGAAAGGCAAAAGTTAAATGTTAATAGTTAACTTAAAGGTTAATATTAACTTAAGATTTTTGAGAAGCAGCCACTAGTTTACACTTTCTATCTGAAAACAAACAAACAAACAACCCCAAAAAAAACCCACAAAAAAAAAAAAACAAAAACAAACAAAAAATCCCACCCACAAAAAACATAGACAAACTGTACATTACCTACAAACAGAGCACCGATCCACTAAGGAGATCAAACGATTCATCCAACAGAAACTTTGGCAGAATAAAGAAGTGACTTTTGATCTCAGTGTGATGCCAAAAGGCTTTTCTCACACAGTAGCCCCAGGCAGCATTTACCCAAACAGGCAGGACTGGGAATGGACAAAAAGGAAATGCTTCCTATACGTCAGCATTGGCCCTGGAAATGGCTTTATAGGAATTGTGAGTATAGCTGAAGATATCTCCAAGCTCACATTGGTGCAATATCATTCATAATACAAGATGTACAACATACCCTCAAAGTGAAAAAAGATATATTAAAAAACCCCAATCATCTTCAGTTAATGTTAGCTTGAACATTTCATGATATGAACCAAAGTCTATTTTAATGGAAAAAAATACACTTGAAGTTCAGGAATGTTGCTTAGAATTTTATTTAACATTAAACAGCAAGAGAGAGTTTTGAAGAGGAAACTCTGTAAGTGGTTGTCAGGATAATGCAACACAAAAGAATAGCTATTACCATGGGTTTAGAGTCCTGGTGTTTTCTTCCATTAATTAAACGTGAATCTTATAAATTATTCAGCAATTCTTCAAAAATACCTTAGCCAAAGAGGAAATGTCCCTAAAATTAAGTTAGAACACTAGTCATTGCAAACCATTAATATAAATTCCATATGACCATGTACAGTGCTGCTGTTTTCTTTGCACACTCTGGAGAGTGCTTCTTTGATATGGTAATTCAGGCAGCAACAAAAACAAGTGTCAAAATAATCTGCTTAATAAAACCTTTTCCAGGAAATCTGAAATAAAAGGTGCTCTCCAACTATACGTTATAAAGCAAATTTTCTAGAACACATTCATTGCCATGGAAATGAGAAGATTCTGTGCCCACTGTTAGTTCATCCCTTCCAGGAGGACAAATAACTAATATCTGCCATCACACCTCTCCAGAGGAAGGAGTATGAGCAGTTTGTCATATTTATTTTCTTTTTCTTACTGCTCACTTAAACATGTGCACATGGACATAAACAGAGACACTGCTGTAGGTTTATCTAAGCAATGACCAGTCAAAAATAAATACACCTCAGTCTTGACAGTGCTTAGCTCACATCTCATGCAATGCTCACCCCTAGAAAGGCTCATCTTCTCTGATGAGGATGCCAGGGAAATGAAGACAAGTAAACGTATCTTTAAAACAAAACAAAAACCCCACAAACAAATGAACAAAACCCTCTAAACAAGCAAACAAAAGCAACGACTCAAAAAACCCCCCAAAACCACAAGAAAAACCCAAAACAAAATGCACTGAACTAAGTTAACAGTCACCACATGAACAGGCTATTTGAGATATGTGCCTTATCAAGGGAAAAACAGTAAGTTGCTGACAGAACAGATGCACATTTTGCAATGAACCTGGAAGAAAAAACTGTCATCAATCCTGACCAGTGAAATTCCATCTTCTGCACAAAGGTAAAAACACAGTAAATGTTAAGAGGACTTACACTGCTTCATTTAATGCACCTAACAGTAAGTGTTAAAAATGGGGAATTAGCCTTCTTGGGCTTCTTGCAGAGAAAGAGACTTTTCCAATTCACAGATTCACAGATTCACAGATATTAGTGTTTGGAAGGGACCTAGAAGATCATCTAGTCCAACCCCCCTGCCTGAGCAGGATCATCTAGACCAAGTCTCTCAGGAAC
>JANHGL010001246.1:101493-117729 GCA_024611195.1 Ceyx melanurus
CCAGAGATGGAGACTCCACAACCCCCCTGGGCAGCCTGTTCCAGAGCTCTGGCACCCTCACTGAGAAAAAGTTCTTCTTTGTGTTGACCTTAAACCTCTTGTGCTCCAACTTGCAATGAGTGATTAAAAGTGATATGCTGACTTAGATTCTTACCTGCAGGTGGTACAGCCGCAGAGCAATTCTCCTTTAAACTGTGAGTTTCAACTCCCACATCGTTCAACATTCTCTTACCACTTTATAAAATCAGTATTCCTCAATTTGGAGGTAGCTGCCTGGTTTGTTAAAAAAAAAAAGCCAACAAAAAAACCAAGTTGTGTGCGCACCCCTTGATATGAAACCGGTTGTTAATGTCACCAGATCTGGCAGAGGTCTCAAAGCACTGCATTTCCACAAAATATTGTCAAAGCACATGGCTAGGTGGAGGAAAGTGTCCCTATGTCACTACATGTGTTGGCATGAGCTCCAGACTATCAGACAAGTCAGGAATCCATGAATAAACTGGAACTTCACCTCCAAAACCAACTCAGAAGAAAACAGTGTTTGGATTTTGCAGTTAAGAAACCCAGTGAACCAACAGAACTGGACTTATTTTCCACAGAGAAGAAATTAAATCACACCAATTCTATAGAGAGACTTTGTCTTGCTTTATCTTATAGCTTTATTTGTTTATTTTCGTGATAGATCCTGAATTTTACCTTCCAGTTATCTGGAATTATTTATTTTAAACAGTACTACTTATCTGAAATAACAGATTCCAATAAGAATTTCAGTGCCTGTCTCCTAAGAACTTTAATCTCAGTAAACATAGACTTACCTGACAATAGTAAGTGTCCCAGATAACCTTCGAATTGGAATGAGAGCTGACTGAGCTGTGATTTACTTTATATGGCAGTTCAGTTTAAAAAAACAAACAAACAACAAAAAAAAAACACACAAACCAAAACTAGAAAGCAAAGGAAACAAAACATGAAAAAGGATGGAAGTAAATCAGTATTTTCCATATTACTCAATTGAAAAAAGGAAAAATATTATTTGGGTCTAAACTGTTTGGCTTCAGAATGGTGTTGGTTGTGGCTGTGTAGTGAGGGAGAGGGCAAAAATTTGACTCCTCTCCTTTGTTATTTATCCCTGTTTTCCTGAAAGATGCAATTTCACAAGTGACAGTAAAAACCTGAATTTAAAAAGCATGAAAATAAAGATTTTCTTCCTGAAGGATGATTTCAGCTTTCTTGAAATGAAATATTTCATGGAGATTTGTGCAGGAGGGGAGAGGGTTACCTTCATTCACCCAGGTGAATTAAGAGCATTCAGTCCAAAGACCTACAGATTGCTAAATTCTGTATTCCTGAAAAGAAGAAAAGGTTTATCCAACTCAATTTGGAACAAACCCATCTCCTCTCTTTATCAGTGTACAGAACATGCCAACCACGCAGTAATGTAGCTGAACAAATTGAAGACTTTTTCTTAGGAGATTCAATTTCCAGTTAATATCTCTTCTCCCCACCCTGCATATACTCAGTAAGTCGATGCCAAAAGAATAGTTTCTGCTGCCTTTGCCTTCTGCTTGCCTTCTCCTGCTGCCCTGGCAGTACGTCTGCCTGCTTCTCTTGTGAAGACATCACCTTTTGGAAAGGACACAGAAAAGCCATTTGTCATCCCAGAGGGGCCTGTATCTGCAGCTAGCACTGTTCTGTCACTACTATTAGATCCCACAGCTAATCCAAGTTATCAGCTGCCACTGCTGTCTTTTTCTCTTCCTGGAGCATGGAGAGAGGACAGGACTCTGTCTGCAGCCCTCTACTCCCAAGAGCTGTAAAAGGACTGACTTGACGACAGGCTCAGAGACCTTACAGTTGGAGGCTTCTTCAGCTTTGCAAAACTGCAAATGTTTTTTACCCTTGGATTTCTCCAGCAGCTCCTTATCGTGTTTTTCCCTGTCCTATTGCTCAGTCTGTTGCTGTCTGAGGAAGAGCTTTCTACTACTTTTCAAAGTTTTCCTCCTGGGTGACAGAAGATTCCCTTGTCTTCCTCTGACGTTTCAATAGCTTGAGTTGAATCTGGCAAGCCTCTGAAAAATCAAATTCATTTCAACTAATTGTCAAAAAGATTGGAAACTTTTTGAGGATTATCCCAAACCACAGGGTTTAGCTTTTTCTCTTCAATCTTTGAGACTTTTTTCCCCCCTAAACAACTCACTCTCTCCTTCCACATCATTAGTTTTCTTTCATCTGAGCTCTGCAGTGAAGACAAACTTACAGCTTCCTCTGTCCCCATGGTTTAAATTAATTTCCAGAAGGAACCCAGGTAATCTGATGTTTGCGCTTAACACAACTTCTTGTGCTTTGCCTTGGAGGGAAGCAATGCTGGAAAACTCAAAATAGACAGGAGCTGAATTTTCAACCACCCCTACAAATGCAATAATGCAAATTAAAAAAACGGAATTAAATTGTTTCCCTGCTGGGAAAGACTAGTGTCAGCAGATACCTCCATTAACACCTACCTACTAGCCCTACAAGGGAGTAAACAGGGTTTTACCTGCATTTAACCCCATCAGGAGGTGAAGCATATTGTGCTGACTCTTAAAAGAGCTGGTAAAGAAATATTTTGTCACTCTTCCAGAATTCCATGCTGCTCAGCATGTTCTATGTCTTCAATCAGGAATGATGGCTGTTATGGCCTTTTCTGTAACAGAGTCCTTGCCCAAGACTACTTGGGATTCAGGCTTTAATCTTGCCGCTGAACATGGTCAGATGCAGCCACATGAAGCACACGTGTGCAGTTGAGAACGAGGAATGCTACAGGGAGAAAATATCTTAAATAGAAAGGAGATCATAGCCACCTGGGTCTATGCCATACTCATTTCGCTCACCTCAAAGGGACTGGACTTTGCACAGGATAGGGTGGAAATCACTGTGCTAAAGATGACTATTGTTCTTTTATAAAAATAGGATAATAAGGAATGATTCAGGTGAAACTGAAAAGGTTTATATTCTATTTCCCATATGTGTGGTTTAGCAGAATCTTCCTTTCCCTCTCCTGACTGCTGTGCATTTACATGAGGGGATAAGCCCCCTGATTTAACAGCAGGGCTAATGACTGACAAAATTTGTTTTTTCTATCCATATTTCCAAGGAAGAGATGGATTGGGAAACAACTCTGCTCAAAATGTTCAGATTTCCAAAGCTTTTAGCAGATTTTACTTACAAGGAAAGTGAGCCAGAGAGAAAAGGAGTAGGATCTGGAGATGATATTCAGGGTAGAAATCTTAATCTGCTTTCCCCATAGCTCTCTTTGAATATCCTGGTCTCTAAGCTAGCATCTGTTCTGAGATCTTCCTCCTCTCAGCTGATGTGTTTCCACAAAAAGTTTTTGTCTCGATGAATGTGCCAAGGAGCCAGTTCTGCTGAAAATGCTCTTACCATGGTAATTCACATGTTTCTAGTTCCACCATTTTTGTTTTTGTGCAGCCATCACTAGTACCCACTGCTACAGAAATTATTCCACCCGATCACAGTTATGATGCTCTTGAGTTACCATTTGTGCTTCAAAAGCCAGAGCTCTTCTGTAGCTGAAGAACAAGGAGGTTAGCTAAAGCTGGAGGCATGTGATCTATCAACCCTTCTGAGCCTGCTTTTTGGACATGCTTTTCTGCTCATGTCTGCCAAGTGCCAATGAGTGGGCTGAGTAGGCTGGACTATGAACCATGGCATGGGAAATAACAATAGTCAAGATGTCCAGTTTTCCATCTGCTTCCAGGGCCCAGACAGAAGGTAGTTATGCCACAGTGAGCAAACAGCAGATGAAGACACTGCCTAAACCTGTTACTTTCCTGTCAAGCAGGAAAGAGCTGTCAAATTAGGAAGGATAATGACACTCTTTGGGCAGTTATCACATAGGAAGAAAAGGAAAAAAAAAAAAAAAAGAAGTCTGAGCATGAGTGGCAAAAAGATCAAAAGCTTAACTATGGCCAGCAAGTGAAGGTAACTAAATTCCACCTCAGCTGACACAGGTGCTTCCCCGAGGTGGTAAAACACTGGTTTTCCCCATGTCCTTCCTCTTTGCTCTTTTCTATGCCTCATTGGTACAGGGACAAACAAACTAACCCTCAAAGCTGCACCAAGCCCTGTATGTGTTCTGACTACAGACCTCTGTCAGAGGATGGACTTCAACTCTCACACAGACCATTCTCTTCCTCACAACTTCTACTGCTATTCAGAATTGGCCAAACTCTGCTTAGCAGCTCCAGGAGCAAGACAAAGCAAATATGCCAAGGCTAAAAAGATTTCAAATGCAAAGAGGAAGAGCTAGAAAGTGCCCAGAAAATCTGGTAAATTGAGCAAAGGCCACTGTGCTGTTTCTTTGGCTTTGCATGTTGATTCAGAACTTCCCAGACATCCTTTCAGGCAAATTACACATTGTACTCAGAACTGTATTTGTAAGTTTTACAAGTGGATATTAATCAATGTGTAAGGTACTAATGTTGAATTATTGACTTCAAAACAGAAAAAAGTGCTGTGCTCAACACTTCTAGACGATATTTCCAAGAGCCTTAGCTCAAGATAAAGGAAAAAATCTGGAATAATTTTGTTACTTTATTGTCATTGCTAGAAACTAAACTGAAAGTTTGTCAACACAGCAAGAAATTAAATATATAAAAGAAAGGGGAAAAAAAAGTATTTACCTATCTAAGAGTTCTGCCAAAAAGAAAAAAACAAAACAATAACAACAACAAAATAAATTAAGAAAAATGCTTGGAACTAGCATGCAAATATGTTTCCACATGTGAAGTTAACTTAACATATGGAGAGCAAGAGATCTTTCTTTCTGAGCTTCACACGAGGCTAGAAAAAAAATAAATATTTGAAATGAGTTGCAAGTAGATGCATTTTTTGCTTTTAGCAATCCTCTTTCCCTCCCTCTAAACAAAACTCCTAAACAAAAAACTCCAAATTCCTTTGACTGGCAGATCACACATCACAGCAAGTCAACAGAAATGTTTGCTTTCCTCTGTTATCTCTCCTTACTACCAAGTGGAGTGCAAGGATGCTGCACTGTTATGAAAATAAATGCATCACTTTTTACTGTGTGACTAAAGCATAAAGAACTTTAATACCAGACACCAGCAAAATATACAGTAAGGGTTTAGTCATGCCCTTTGATACACATGAATTAAGAAGGCTCTTTCTACAGGCTATTATAACAAGCTGTGTGGTTATAAGTTGTCAAGCCTTAAAACACAGAATCAAGGCCTCAAAACAAAAACAGACACAGAGATGATAGGAGTGGAGAGTAAGAATATGCAATATATTGGCAGCAGGATCAAATAGAAGTTGTACTGTGCTACAAGGATTTGCAAGACAGCATAACAATGCTCAAAGAGCAAACAAACAAACAAAAAATAAAAGCAAGGGGTTGCTTTTCCCCCGGTCCATTTTCCTGCAAAAGTGGCACTGAAAAACAATTCAAATCTCCAAACTTTCCTGATACTCATTCTAAGACTGACTCCAGCAGCAAGACCACTGAGCCAAAGTGCATTACACAGCAGCATAACATACCTGCAAAGCTAATGATCAATAGCAACCTACCAACTGCAGCACTCTTGGTTTTCACTCTAAGAAATACACCCAGGGGGATAGAGGCTGGCAGGTTAAATAAAGGGAATGGCATTCCCTTTCTCTGGATAACAGCAGTGATGACTACATGCAGCATTTCTGATTTAAATTTTATACAACTCACATCTATAAGGGATTTTGAAAGTAGGACAGTAACAAACATTAAAGCATTAGACTCACTTATTATACCCAATAACTGAAGTGGCAGCAAACAGTACAGACTATTAAAGGCATGCAGGTTACAGGAGCATTAAGGAGATAGTGAGATTACATTTTAATGTTATTAGGTCTTTGTAAACCACCAGCTTCCTCAGGGGGACCAATTTTTTTTTGCATTTCTTTTAGCATATGTCAGGGCCAGATAAAGGGTGGACACCATAATCAGAGTAAATAGTGTAGATTTTGCAGGGTCATGTGAATTGTCTTGTTCCAAGGCCATTGGGGTTCCCTCGGCTTTAAACACAAGAGCTGCAAACAGAACACAATGCAAAATTACTTTTCATGAGCAGAGATGTAGAAATCTCTGGGTTGTGACTCTAAAACCCATGAGCAGTCTGACAGAGCAACTGTATGTCACCTAACAGTTACTGAGCACAGCCACACAGAGATCTGTGCCATTACAGTGTGAGACCCAGCGAGACCCCAGCCATTTCACACAGCTTGTGGCCCTCCCTTTTCTCTCTCCCCTGT
The DNA here is from genome assembly GCA_024611195.1 of Ceyx melanurus. NCBI lineage: Eukaryota > Metazoa > Chordata > Aves > Coraciiformes > Alcedinidae > Ceyx > Ceyx melanurus. The sequence continues at coordinate 107,797 of JANHGL010001246.1, forward strand.
GAGTAGTCCTCAGGACAGGATTTTCTGTCTGAACAGACATAGCAGAAATGAGCAGTGTTCAGAAATATGTGTTTCTGTCACTCTTAATGTAAGTCCTGAAACGACATGGTCTTCTAAACTGCATAGAAAAACAGATGGCAGCCCTCATTCCCAACGTGAGCAGAGATGTGTGTGTCAGAACATCTACTCTGACCTGGGGGGCAGCAAAAAAACTCTTCTAGGTACAGGCACCTACATCCCTTCATGGTCACAGGAGACATAGACAGGTGAGCAAAGAAAAATTAATCATTCCTTAAAGTAAGACAGAGAGTCCAGGTGATGAATATGGAAATGGAAGCACATAGACTCAGTTTGATCAATTAGATGTTTGAAAACATTTTTCCTTTTCAAAGACATGTAACTGCCTTACCATCATAAACAGCAACTTGCTTTTCACATCCTCATGCCTGTCTAGGGAAAGACAAAATAAAAAAGCATCACTGAGCACATCAGCAAGTCATCTTGGTGCCTGAAAGAAATGTTAATATAGCATGTCCATTACTTCAATTTAACCTGCTAGATTTATCTGAGATGTGTGTCCAAAGGAAGATCACACAGGGAATTGCCCATGATTATCCCACTGAGCTAATACAAAAAAGAGGCTTGTGATTCCATGACCAGATTTGTTCCATTCAACCTCTTCCAGGTGTTGTGGCAAAATAATGTGAGACCTTTTCTGAAAAAACAGACAATCAAAAAAGCAATAACAAGAGATGAAACAACATGCTCAAAACCCCATAAAGCACCAAGTATCAGAAGCCAATAAAGAACACATAATACCTACTTCATAGTCCCACGCACTGCCTATCCCCCTTATACTACACTTCTCACTTCAAAGCAGCTTAAAATACCTCCCTGACTGAAAATAATTTCCAGACTTTGCAGAGAGATTATTTCACCTATCAGTAAAAGGCAGTCATTTCTGAAGTAGCATTTAACAGAGCACGGTAGCCTGGAACAAAAGGTGAAGAATAACTTATTTAAATGAAATGTGGGAGGAAATCTAGAAAGGCAGAACTTTTCAAAATTAGATCAAGATACTGGGTTAAAAAAAACTGCACATTGTGCAACTTACAACAAGCCATTGAAAGAACAAAATCTGAGATGTTTCTGGAGTTGCTCAGTCAATCTCACCCCACCATCCTGACATAGCAACTGTGTATTAACTGCACTGTTGAAGCATTTGAGCTAGAAGGCCACCAACTGCAACTCAGAAGCTTTCCTTGGTGACCCCTGATCCATCACTGACTAGGCTAATTCAAATAGTCTGGAGAAACCAGGCAACAGGCAATGCAAATTATAACAGACTGTCACTTAATGGGAGTTCTTTCTACCAGCAAATTAAAGGCTCATCTAACAGATTTCCCACCAGATCATGAGTCTGCTGACCTGAAGGAAAAACCCATGGTTTCATTTTGGAAAGCTATTTGTCATATTGAAATGTGCCCTGGATTCTCTCGTGTCCCTCTCAGGGTAGGTGTGAAAACACACTGCAGACAGCTGTCTGGCCTGGGAATCCTTCCCTTCATAAACACACTGCACACAAGCATTTCAGCAGGCTAGAGTCATTCCCATCTGTCTGGATGGCATTTTTCCCTGCACCCCTATTAATGCATTTTATGCTAGGAGATATAGCTTGAGGAGCTTTGGTAGTCATCCCATTGAATACAGCATAAGATATTCCTGTTAATAGTACTCTCTGTGCCAGGAGCCAAGGGTTGGTATCACACCCCCCCAAGATTTTCTTACACCTGCTAACACAAAAATCACTTCAGCTCAGCAAAGAAGAGGAATGAACAAAATCGGTGGCCACATAGGATGCCAGGAAGACAGCTTGTGTTGCCTCATATGATGAGAAAAGCCATGAAGGTCAAGTTCATTGCCTGAAGACCAATAATGGGAAGCAACACACTGTAAAAGGTTGAGATGAAATTTCATCAGATAAGCATCATGAAAGAGACAACTTTTGTCCATCAGAGTTAGTCATGCAGAGTAGATCCCATTTGGGAGGAAAGTGAAAGCTTCAGCAAAGGGACAATCGGGTGACATGAATTATGTGATGAAAATCACACCATTTAAAAATATTCTTTACAAAGTTAATGCATTTTCAATATTTGAACGACAAAGGCAATGAAGAGAAAGCTCTTCCTTGTGGTGGTAGTTTCTATGGTAGCCAGACTATTGTCCATACTGCTATTTTAGGAATTCCCTGCCAGTTTTACATTGAGATTTTGCAGAGCAATGAGGAGTTGCAGGCTATAAAGCCTCTGGCAGGAGCTGTTCAACACCTCTTGAGGTTTGCTCCTCTGAGCCGTAAGAGCTCTGAGAAGATGATCTGTTAATGACAGCTGTTTGCTGAGAGCTCACACAGCTCACTCCAGGTAGGGAGCATGAAGGGCTCCTTGGGATTTTGTCACATCAAAGCTGTAGCTACTTCAGGGGCAATTTTAGAACAGAGTGAAAGACAGATTAAGTTATCACTATGTGTTAATAAAGATGTTCACAGCATCTAATGCTAGAATATGAAAACATACACACAAGAAAACACACACCAACATCAAAACAACAAACAAACAAACAAACAAACAAAAACAAACCAATAACAGAACCCTCAATCAATAATTCTTTGCTTATCCTAGATATTATCTGAGATCATTATCCTTGGGGAAAAAAAAAAAGTCATTTATTGAGGTTCCCCCTCCCAACTACTTTATTCTCACTGCTCTCACAATGAAATTAAAATATCTTTCTCTATTTAGAATTCAAAATAATCTGTTGCCTGAAACCAGCCATCAGAAATCCACATTATAATTTTGCTTGAAGAATAAAGAGGACTGGATAAAGAGATATGTCTCTCTTGCAGTGTACAATTATCTTTCATAACATAAAAAAAAATGGCATAAGAAATAATGTAATATATAATATTACATTAATGTATAATGTAATAATGTATAAATTATTAAATATTGCAATATGAAAAATCAGACTGTAAGGAAAACCTGCTCCAAAGAATATTCATGTAATACAAGTACCATCAGTTGCTCACATGATCAAAATTCAGGATCTGTGCATCACTCTGCAAAAGGCTTTAATTATTCTAAGTTAAGCTGATAACGCTTCTATCTTGCAGAAATAACAAGGAGGCAGATCACTCCATTGGAAGCCTAAGGAAGGAGTCACATCCCCAAGTTATGATGTTGCAAGTTAATTCCATGACTTTCATGGCTAGAATATAACAACATTATTTTATAATTAATACTGCTTGCTTTGTTTCAAAGCCTGGACTCTATCTCATAAAAATAACAGGTGGAGAATAGTTTAAAGGCTTTATTCTTACTGTTGAAGTGGAGAAAAATAATCAATTCAGTTCCAGCTGTCAAAACAACATAAACCTCTAACAGCCAAAATAATTCCAACATCAACTGTGATGAAGAGATAAACATCACAGATCACTTTTTATAAAGTCCTTATCTGTGAATCATTTGACTTAATTTTAATACACCATTAGAAGGCATAAGTAGAAGGTATCAAACTGATCTATGTCACTGGATTATGACGTATGTCTTCAGGTAGATATCACTCAGTAGCTTCACATAACAAAACTTCAACAGCTACAATATCAATACACATAACAATTACAGGGAAAAAAAAAGTTTGAAGGAATCTTTAGATATCTACAATCCACCATCCTTCAGGAAACAGCTGACTGGGATGGGGAAAATCCCATTTCTTAGAGTTCAAATCCATTTTCAGATAGCCAGGAAGAAGTCCCCTGGGACACAAACTCCATCATATTCAGCCACCTCTAGCACTGACAAAACCAGCAAAACTAATAAAAATTTCTACCAAATGGGTTTGTCTGAGTTGGTTTTTTTAAAATCAAAATTAATCAAGAAAGCTAGAATGGAAGCTGGGAATCTTTCCAATTCTTTTATATCACCATAGTGGTTGTGCCTCAGCTGTGGTTAGTCTACTCTAGTAGTCATTACATATAATATTAAGTCTGCATCACTGATTCTTAAATACATATAATGTATTTATTAACATCTTGCTTCTTACTTTTACTGGAGGACAAACTTGCTGGACATCCAGCTCTGGATATCTACAGTTTATATTTGCTCTAAAGAGTGAATTTCTGACCAAACAGATACGCCACAGGTTTTTGGTATTTTATTTCATCATAAGGCAATGAAATATTAAGTAGATCTCACAATAGCCTTCAAATTCCAATGTTTCACAGACAGGATATTTAGTGTATGGAGGTCTGTGTGTATCTATTGCAATCCACAGACTTACTACTGTTGATGCTGAAGGAGTTTTAAGTGCCTCAAGTCCTTTCCTTCCTCGTTTAACATAAGTGAGAAGCAAAATGTTGTAATACACAGACCTCTGAAAGAGCTTCTTAAAATAGTATTTGTAAAATGGCCTTTGGTGAATCACTGAGGTTAGGAGAGAAATAAACTTGGCATCATGGAATAAAAATGTAAATAAGCATTAGAAAAAAACCTTTACTTTTATGTCTTTCTTAAAAGCAGATCTGACCAAAGTTCTACATCATTGTTTTGTTTCCACAGAACTTAAAAAAACCCAGCAACAATGAGTTTGTGGAGCCCATGTCTCCATCAGCTGCACAGAGTCCTCAGCATTTGCCCTGGATTTTCTTTCCACTTCATGTTCTGGCCCTCAGCACGTTGTATACCCAAGTTCCTGCCATACCCAGGCATCCTTGGCACCCTTCTTTCCCCTTCTTGTGGCTGCACTCAAAGGCACGTGCAACCATCAGTCAGGGTTTCACAGTTCCATCAACCAGATGGAACCTCTTGTTAAGTTCATGCTACTGTCACACATGATTCAGCTCAGAGCCCAGTAATTAGACCACCTCCTGCTTCTGCCTTGACAGCATTTCTTGCTGGAGATATTCAGGCATTTATATAATATTTGGGCTGCCTCCCCAGAGGGTATCCCAAGAGAAAAACTGGCAGCGTGTACACAGATACCAACCACCTCTTCATGTGCAGTACAACAATGAAGACTCACACTAGCAAAGGAATTGGTGCAGTCACTTCAATCAGGCCTTCTCTAAATACAGAAGCAAACTTAATAACAAATTAACTCCCTGAACTGCCTTGGCCTTTGGCCCTTTTTCAATCATCATTTACTACTTTGCAAGGGCACTTAACTGCTAGGGCTTCTTAGCATAGATTTATATTATTTGAAGATGGAAAATGATTTTGAAACATATTTTAAGAAGGCAACCTCTCTTCAAAGAAGTATTACTCTTCAGTTGGTAAAATTGCTACTAAATATAAGCAACGCTGTCTTTGAAAACCTACAGAGAGCTAGGAAATGAGACATGATTCCTTAAATATAGCTTCCTATTTCTGAAGTGTACCTTTACCTAATACGTCCTTAATGGCTAGAAAAGAATAGGACTGTGTAGGCACTTGAGCAGTGCTAGAAATGGGGAGGAGGAGGTGTTGCTTGCCTAGATTATTTCTAATAATTCAAAGGTGTTCATGCAGCCTTTAACCTGCTAGAAATTGTATAATATATTTTAATTTTCCTTTTTTAAAATATCTTCACAATCCATCCAATGAAAGTAATACTAATATCAAGAGTCATTGAAGAGTTAATAATTAATTTTGTAGTTTTATGGAATTTTTTTTTAATATTATCCCTCATGAATATGGTCTTCCTTCTAACACCATTTGAGTTATTTCCTTCTTTAAATTTAAGATTGTCCAAGAAGCAGAGATTAGTTCTGCTGGCTATATCCCACTGCTGACCATGACATCTCCTTAGTGCATCACTTGGGACTTAATTCATCTAATTATCTTTAGATCTTTTCATAACTAGATGCTTCCTCATGCACAGATTTTTCCCTTCCAGACCTATCTTGATTCCTAAACAAAACAGATTTCAATTCTACCAAAACTACATGTCATTATTTGCTGTTCCTTGAAGCAAACTATTATAAAAAAGGCTGTGCTACTCTTACTGTAACTGTTAAAGCATCATTAGCTCCAGCAATCAAACAGATAAGGAGTAGGACCTACAAGTACCAAGAGACACATATTCAATATTTCTGACCACAGAGGAGATTCTAGCTAACCAGTATAAACCAGTTCCAGGGATGGAAATCAAAAATGAGAAAAAGACTTGAGATGAGAGACAGCTACTTACTGACACAGATGACCCATTTCTTGAAGTTTTTCCCTCAAGACTAAGTATCTTTCTAGAAGAGGCAGTAATTGTGGTATGAGTTACCAGGTGGGATCCCACAGTGTGTGCAGTACAGGGTGTCTGGGGTGATCACAGGAGTGCCTTCTGTCATTCCTACCACTGACTCACTGTGGCTTTATCACCCTCTAGCACTTGTCATAAACTGCCTCCACCTTGCAGACAGCTTGACTCATCACATCCAGAGTCACCTGGCAGCTTCTCCACATGCCACCTTATACTAGAGAGCTTGGCAGAGATGAGGATTTCCCTGAAGCACCAAAGCCACCTATCTCTCCCTTCCTCTATCCTTCTTTCTCAATCTCAAACCTTGCTGCCTTCAGTGCAGTGATATTTACCTGAATTGTTATCACATCCTATTATTCTTCCTTCTCTTTTTCAGTTCTCCTTATTTAGCCATTCACAGAAATGTTTCTTTTATTTGTTTTGCCTGAAAGTTATGGGCATGTGAATGTTGACTGCATTCTGAATTTCAGAAGTGACTTTTGCACATGATGATATAGTTTTTCCTCTCCTGCCCAAGTCAAACATCAAAGGAATTTGAAACATATTGCCAATTATAAAGCTGCTTGCAAATGCCATATTAATGTGTTCCAAAGCACATTCCAAATAACATACTGTATTGGATAAAAAGCAGGCATCATTTTCTCTTTAGCTATATATGGGCACATTCACCTACTGTTCCTTGTATAGTAATGAAAATCACAGTGATAAACAAACAAAAACTCCCAAGTTGAGACAAGATGTCTTATTACCATGGCAATAACATGGTCGATGCTATTAGAACCTTGGTCTCTATATCCAGTGACTTCTGGGGAAGAAATAAACTATTACAAATCAAAACAGCTCCACCACGGTCTACTGAGTCACCAATAAGGAGCAGATGAAAAAAAATGTATCTGTTTTAATCAGTGAAAGACACAAACCCAAAGTTTGCTGTGTCATTCTGTGATGTCCTATCGTAGACAATCTTCTTAGATAATATGTACTTGGCTCAGCTGGTGATTTCTGTTCAGAGGAATATCCCCAGACTGACAGACTTCTTATTTTAGGATTACATTTCCATCGGGAGAGTGCTCAATTTTTGCACATTGCCTTGCCCACTTGGCTAGGAGGCCCTGAACTCTGGGATGTGAATGTGTAACACATACTGTGTGCACCTTCTTCATCTTTCAGGGGAATTTTTCTCCCCCTTTAATTGGAAGAGACAATTACTGCAATGTCTCAAACTCAACTGGAAGCAAACTGGAACTAAATTTCCATTCTAGATAGAGGGGAAAGCTGAGCAATGGCAAAAACATGGATCAGCACCCATGGACTTAAATATGACCTCCTAATATCCCTTCCAAACAGTTACCCTCTAACTCTCTAATTGTTTTGAAATGCAAAAACCCAAGGTAGGAAAAGACTTCCTTCTTGATTCCAGTTTATAACATAGTGGCTCTTTTGCTAATTATGTTTTCGGTTTGATTTTTGTTGGTTTGGTTTGGTGGGTTTCTTTAGTAGTTATGCTTTCTAGTGATAACTAATTCATGAACTGAGAAACCAGAAAAAAAGAGTTCTGTCCTTTCACTACTAACTCCACCTAGCTTCTCAAGCTCCATTTGTTTCATCCCTCTGTATCTTTAAATCTGTAGAACAGGTGAAGAAAATGGCAGTGGTAGAAAAGCTCAGTTATTTGTTTCTCAGTACAATCTTTCTTCGAGTACTAGCAAGATCTTAGGCTAGACTGTCGTAGCTTTCATCAAAGTTGGCTTTAGTTAGACCCATTGTGACAATAGCAGTAGATTTAATGGGTTTACACCACCCAATGCAGAACATTCTAGAATCCAGTTCCTTCATTACTAACAAATTTCTTTTGTCAGTGGTATGTCCTTTGTTTCAAGGCACACCAGGTCTTAGGCGGGACTTGATGATCTCCAAGGTCTATTCCAGCCTCAACAACAATTCTGTGTCATTAAATTTAACCCAAAGTACCCCTGTTCTAGAATTACTTCCCATTTCTATTGTTAACACTTGCTTCACAGCAACCTAGTAGGGAATCATGGAACTGGGGAAAGATTGATTTCTAAGTGTTACAGACAACCCAATCCCACAATATGTATCTTCTAGAATAGTTGTTTTTATAACTTTGATTTAGGTCTGGTAAGAAACAAACTTCCTTCCAGATTTTCCTTGTCATGAAAAAGACACCAAGCTGCCTTGCTGGCTCCATCTCACCACCTATTTCAGGGACTCAAGAAGAAAAACACAGACTTCAAACTAGTGCAACACCATTTCCTCGTGTTATGATCGTGGTGCAGTCACTGCATTTCACACAGAAACATCATCCTTTTCCCATCCCATCACTACAACAAATGCCCTTATCCAACACCAAGCAGCCTCCCTGCTCCCAGCCTAGCTGATTCTTTCCACCACCACGGGAGGTCTTTGGTTTCTTTATTAACATTTACCAATGCTTTAAGAATCCATATTCAGAATGTGATTATGGGTTGATTGTTGTCTTCATCATCTGCAATGACATTGACTCTATATTCAAGTTAAATCTTATTCATGCTTGCATCACAGACTGACTTATTTATGATGTATCTGTAGACATGGGAGAGCACTGCATGCAAAGCTCAACAAAAAGATCCAAAAGGCTAAAAGTGATGGTACTGAAAACTACAATGAAAGTACTGGGCATAAAAAAAACACAAGAGAAATAGCGTGGAGAAAAGTGTGTGGGGGGGGGGATACAAGGAAGGAACAAAGATCAGCTGACAAAAATACTGTACTGAAAAGTTTGCACCTTGAAAATAAGTCTTTCAGTTGAGCTGGCTCCACGGAAAGATGCCATGAGCTGAAAAGACTCAGAACAAATGCTGATATTTTATCAAAACAAATGATGGGCTTCTGGGATAGATTTGTTACAATCTAAATTATCATCACAGCTACAGAATAATATGAAATTATTCAATGATCTTAACTTTAGAGGTGATTTTTAAGACCCAGAGGAATATATGCTTTTATATGTCTTTTTTCCATCTGTTCCGTTTAAGAATTTTGGAATCTTAAAGTGGGGGCAGCTGAGGCTATATCACTTCACTTCATATATGCAATTGAAATAGTGTTCAGAACTACTCCATTTATTAGATGCACATGGATGTGGACAGTTCAGGAGTTGGAACTGGAACTTCTCTATCCCTGTACAGACTTAGTGTATGATCTTGATCAAGAGCCTTCTGAATTAATTAGAGATTGTGGTGACTCCAGAGAAGGGTGTCCCGGTTGCTCCAGGACTTAATTTGTTTAGGTCTACATGAAAATCACTTTCTTAATTATAGGGTCATTGTGCTGATAAATTTCTTAAAACTGTGATTAGCTAAAATATTGTGATAAGAATTACTAAACATAGATTAGTTGTTAATAGGCTTCTGAATAGAATCTACAGCTTTTGATTGGATCCTCAGCCCTGTTTCTTCATTTAGTTTTAAGGTTCACAAACCAAATTTTTTTCTCAGTTATTCCAAGGTGAATATGGAGTGTTGCGGTTTGGGGTCAGGGCAACCCCCGGACCGACAACACACCGCTCTCCTTTAACCCCCCTCCCTCCCCAAAGGGGAGAGAAAAGCAATAAGGGAGAGAGACTTAGTGATTAGAAAAAGGAACTAA
>JANHGL010001246.1:117753-140476 GCA_024611195.1 Ceyx melanurus
AGTTAGTTAGAAACTTAAGCTGAAAAGTAAAATCACTGAACAGAATTTACTTGGTTTTCACCCAAACCAGGACACAAGTGCAGACAACTATATCCAAGATTATAGTAGAGTGTCTATAATTTCTAAAAGAAAAAACACTAACATTTTGGATATATTAAACACCAAAGTATTCTAAATTCGAATGAAGCCAAACAAAGTTTTGAAGTCTTTCAGAAACTTTCATTCTTAAATTGTAAGTCTAACATTAGACACTGGAATCTATAAAATAAAACCTGGTGTTGCTTATAGAGTCCATAATAAGGAAAATCTGATGAGGATAAACCAAGCAATCTCTATTTAAAGACAACTTCTCCAGCAAACTTAAGTTCTAAAATTTACTTGTGATAATTGTCTCAGCTTTACACTCAAACTCTTCAACCAAAAATCTCACTATTGACTATTCCAGATTGTTGTAGAGAGATTTTCTCTCAGCACTAAGAAAGCACTTGACCACATGGACTAGCAGTCCTTATTCCTTTTCAGAGTCTTGGGAGCAATGCTAAGCATGCACATTTACTATGGTCCAAAACCACATGAATCTGTCAGCACAGGATAAATGATGACATTAGAAAGGGGCAGATCAAACCTTTTTCCACAGATAAAGTGTATCACTCTTGTATTCAGATAAATTCTGCCAAGCAATAACTATTATGATAAAATAACTTTTTCCCCACTATCTTTACAGAGATATGAAAATTAGAAGTCCATTTTTGGCAATACACTTGGTAATTACTGACATCAAATCACAACAAAAAACATGCAAGGAATATACTCAGAGCCATCAAAGTTGATGCAACTCTTTCTAGTAACTCCAAATGTTACACGTTTCTTGCATGAATAATCAGTCAGAATCCAAAGACAGATAATGAAGAGAAACCTCAGCACTAGCAGTCCTAAATGCAATTTCATTTTAAAAACTGCTTGGTGGGAGTTTTCTGCTTGTTTCACAATTTTAAGACAGTCTTTATTGTGAAATACATTGATATGATACAGTCAGAATTTCGTGAATTAAAGACTTTTAGCCTGGAAAGAACTCCACAAATCAGGAAAGGTTGGGAAGCACATATTTTTGTTACTATTCTCTGTCATAGCCTTTTCTTCTGAAGGTACCATACCACTTTTCTGGGAGAAAATTGCTATCAAGCAGTATTTCACTGGCTGCAATGGAGAACTCTGCTACTTAAGGGTCATCAGCCACACTACATGTTCATTTCAGGAAGATATCTTCAACAATAAGAGTATATCAGATTCTTGATTTCATTCTGCAGGAGAAAAGTTCATAAACTGGCCACACACACACACACACACACACAAATGTGTTTTCCCACAATCTATGGGATGTTTTTAAACACTATTATTAAGAAACAGAAAATAAATGTTATTAATAACACTTCATCTTGGTTGTGATCATTAGAACATAATTGGGTATGTTAAAAGTATGCAAGCGTGAAATATACATTTGAAAGTATGAAGATTCTAAAAACCTGAAAACACCACCACCAAAAAACCCCACATTAAAACCAAACAACCAAAAATGCCACAATAAAAAGCAGTTTGCCATTCAATTCCCCCTGCCTTTTGTGTGCTGGCTGCTGCCATATGGACACCCTCTACCTCCTTCTGAACTCTCCATGTGGCCTGTGAAGAGTGGAGGAAAACTGGACTTATCTAATTCTAAGAAGAGATTCAACATGTCCAGAGCTTGGGTGGACCTTTGAATGGCTCCTCTCTCACCAAAACTCTGATCTTACCAAATCTGGGAACAAATAAATGCAGAGGTCAGCAGGAGAAGTCAAATGGTCTGATTCCAGGAGAGCTGCATTTCTTGAAAAACAGGTAAAAAGAGGAATCATGGAAAGAGCACCTGCTCACCTGCTGCCTACGTTTCTGAAACACCATTAAACAAGCCTTCTGCAATTTCAGGTCTTTCCAGAAAGCATGAGGGAGAGCAAACACCAACATACACCATCTCTGCTGGAAAACCTACAGACAACTCTGTGCAGCAGTCTTCTGAACGTTTCTGCAGGGGGAGGATGACTCCAGGAAAAGTAGGCTTTTGTCTTTCCTTACAGGCTGTTAAGAAAGCACACAGCAACATCAACCAACAGCTGTGAATATATTACTTAATCCATGTGTCCATAAACCAAGCAGATTTTAGCATATACTATTAATTTCTTTTAATGTAGGATTCTAATTCAATACAAGATAACTGTTTTTTTTACATCTGATAATGCTCCTTAGTCTGGGAGTAGAATAAAAACACAAATCCTCAGAGGCATCCCATTTTATTTTTTTCTCCTACAGTGAAAAGTTGTTGCAACACCTGAAATACTGGGCCTTAAGGCTATTGACACCAAAGTGTGACTGTTTGTGCTGGTGTCAGTAACTGCCTCAGGTACCAGACATTTCCAGCAGACCAGCAACCTGAATGTATTAAAGACCCCTTAGGAGTCTGCTATGAGCTCAGCTGGTCTGGCAAGGTTTCCATCTCACCTTTATTATAGAAATATGCTTTAGTTAAGGGACTATTTCTTCTATTTCTCCTGACCCTTTCTACGTCTCTGCTTTTAATATAAGCCAACAGGCTAAAGATACTTTTATAAATCAGTCTGCCCAAAGGCAGATTATTATGTATTAAAAGACAGAGAGATTTTCAGAATCTCTCAATAAACATCCACCACTGAGACTAAATTTTCGGAAGTTGACCACTCTGATGCACAGTTAAAACCACTAATTTTAAAGCCAGAAGTGAATAATATCAGAATCTCCTCTGAACTCTTACAAGGAACAGGCTGTAAAACTTCAACCAGTAATTTCTGCATCAACCTTAAAAACTTCCTTATCCTCACCTCATAGTCTTAATTAATATGCAGCATGCAAAAACATTAATTTCTTTACTTAAATGCATCGGTTCCGTGGTGAATTTTACTCCCTGTTAAATACTAAAATATCTTCAATAATGATCAGCCTTTAGTGGCTCTCATTGAATATTTACCCTGTATTTGATCATGCATGAAACACAATCTTGAGTAGGCAAGGAACATTAAAAATAATGATGCTGACACAAGAACAAACCTCTTTATTTTTCAGTTGAATTCCAGAATCCCACTTAAAGAGTTTTTCTAAAACCTAGAAAGAAATCTAGTGAGAAAAAAACCCCAATTATTTTTTCCTTTGCACCCTCAGAACTTTGGTGTTTTGGCTGGTAAAAACTGTGGTAAAACCAACCGTGTTCTATTGTTGGAAAATACAGGAAAACACATTGTGAAACTTAGAACAATGCAGAGAACAGAAGTCAAGCCAGGCAGAAACAGGACGAAATGCTTCCACCAAGCAGACCATGAGCGGCAGGCACAGCACCAAACAGCTGGGCAGCCTCCTCGGCAGCTCTCCGCTGGAAGCAGGGGAAGGGACAAGCTGGATATGACCTGTTTTCCCAAGCAAGCCTTGGCTGTTGGCTGTGCTGAGGAACTGTGCACAGGGCTAGGCTGACATTTGCTCTGGGGACACTTCTATGTTTAGACAGACAGATCCTGGGGCAAGGCACCAAGATTTGACCTAGTGCACTGACTTCAGTGGACCTTGGCTAATACCATTGCATCTTGCCAGCTAATAAAATACATCTCTTCCCTTCTAATGCATTCTTACTATTTATATTAATATTAGCTGCTAATAATATCAAACTTTCTCAAGATTATCCTACATGGGCACCCATCTCCAATGATCAGCTGAATTAAGAGCAACATAATAGTACTCATCCTCTTCAGACAGATGTAACTTGTTAAGCAAAACTAATCTGCAGATCAGTTAATTTAGACACTGTTTCTACAAAAAAAAACCAACAAAAACCCCACACACAAACAAAACCAAACCACAATAACATCAACAATTAAAAAAAAAAATCACAAAATCAAACAAAAACAACAAAAAACCCAACCAAAAGTGAAAGCTATTTCCTATAACAATGACATACTGTTAAGTACGTGTTATCAGAGTTCAGTTTTATACTGGTGTACCAGTGAACCACACACAAATGGAAGAATTTTGTTATAAAAGCCTGTTTCCACCACTGTAATTGTGTCCTTTTTAAGTACTTCTTTTGACAGAATGGTATGACATGACACCTCTGAACATTATCACTAAAAGCTACTGCATGTGTGTGGCATTATTCAAACCTTTGCTTTATTTAAACATTAAATGAAGAAGCAGTATAATTATTTTCCATTGATCCAGCCAGTCACATGATATAAACAGAAAATGCTCAAGAGTAGCTTGGAGAATAATACCCATTTAAATTGTTCAAGTGAAATTGGTTTGCTTTCAAATTAGTGTGATTAATGAATATGCCAAAGTTTATCAGCAGGTAGTTCAGATGCCAAGTCAGAAAAATTGTCTGTGACAAATACTGTGCCCCATTCTCCTCTCTCCAAATTGGATCTCATCATGGTAATAGTAGAAATTAAACTGCTACTGAGATTTGGTCACAAGGTTTAGCTGCTCTAGTCATCCTAAAACACAGAGGTCAAATATTCCTTGGAGCCAAACTTTTAGAAACTAATTGAAGGGTTTTTTTCCAACAAAGAATTAACATACACTGTTTCTACTTTTCATTGGATGTCAGAGAAATAGCTCTTGGATTATACCTTCTTGTTAATATTATGAACTAGAACTTTTTTTTTTTTTTTTAAAGGGAGAAGAAAAAGTAGTAGAAAATGTCTACCTTGGAAGCAGGTATCAGCAGGAAGGGGAGAATAGGGCATAAGACCTAACAGACTAAAGGCTTTCTACAAATTCAGTGAGGGCACAGGAATTCTAAGGTCATGCCATTGCATTAACATAAGATTAAGCTTTGCTAGAAGAAATCTCAGCTGCTTGCCGACACTGCTGAAGATATTCCTCAAGCCAAGAGATGTGGGTTATGGCACAAGACATCTGTTATTTCAACATCATACCAGCCAGCAGGTAGGGACAATAAAAACAGTACCTGGAACACCCACACCCCTTGAGGTTACGGGTTATTTTCAGTGTACAAAGGAGAAGTCACTTCAGATTATAAACCAATGCACAAGACAAGAAGGCAAAGTGTGCCGAGTGCATTTCAAGGGACCAGTGCTAAATCTAACTACCCATCTAGAGCTCAGTGCTACAGGAGTGTCTAGGCAAGATCTTCAAAACAGAAATCAGCAAACACCCAGTAACACACCTGATTAATATCTTTCCCTGAACTCTTTATCCAAGCATTGGATCTTTTCTGACTATAGGGGAACCTATTCAGATATTCCCCACATACTCTGGTACTCCACACACACTAGATGAAGAGTGCTTATTCTAAAAATCATTTATGTATGTTGCACACTGACACACTAATCCATTACTAGTCACATAATATGGAATAACCTCCATATAGTCATTTACTTCCGAATTTATCAATTTATCAAGACAGATCCCACAAAATGCACACGGGTGTCAGTGAGATGATGGACACCTTATGAATATACTTCCATGCATTAATGGCCACATACCATCTCATTACTTCCTTTCAGAAGCAGTCTTATTCTCTTTCCATGGAAAAATATTTCCTCAGTAGAACAAGTAAGCTGCAGTGGCTAGCTGAGAAAATCCTGTTCTGAATTACTGACTGCTTATTATTAATTACATCTGACTTTTATATTAAATTCTGGTGGCCTTAGAAAGGGAGAGCAAAACATGAGACTCTTATCCCAGTGATTAGGTTTTCTTCCTCATTAGAGACTTCTTTGCACACACACACAAGATGGCAGAACAATGGACACAGCAAAGACAAAAATGAGATAGATCTCATGAGACCCATCAGAATAACCCTGTGGAGACCTGCAGCAACATCACATAAATTTCCCTATCCAACTCATCGTCTTTGTGACTGACACCCCTTCCTAGAGAAGTCCTAGAAGAGCTTAAACTGATAATTACTAAAATACCTTCTGAGGTATTGATTTATCCACATGGTTTAGGACAATGCAGTATTTTATTCTGTCACCAACATAAACAACTTTATTTTATACTAGCATTTCTAAAAGGGCTCTTACTCATCTTAGCCCTTATTTGGCTGAGAAAGGGAATAAAGAACACAGAAGTTGCTCAAGGGAGAACATTAAGAAAATAAAAATCATTAGAGAGATTATTTTGGGTCTTTGGCTAATAAGCTTCATCTTTGCCATGCTGTGCTAGTTCCTCCCACACATCCTCATTAAAAAAAAAAAAAAAAAAAAAAAAAGAAGTAGTTTTACATTAGGCTTTACACGTTTTCTTGTGGTGGAGAGCTCTCTGGTGCCTCAAAAAGTTTGGGAAGGAAAAAAAAAAAAAGGTGTGGAAGGAAGTTACAGCCAGCAAGCTGGGACAAAGCTCAGTAGTATGACCAAGTGTTTGCTGAACCTGGATTATTCTTTGAAGCCAGGTTGAATTTAGAGACACAAGATCTGTGCATCTCTGCAGAGAGGGAAATCCTACTCCTACCATTGAAAGCCAAAGCCCAGCATATTCCTTCTCTAAGTATTTCTCTGGTAGGTTGGAGAGAAAGAGATTTCATCATGAAGTTGCTTAAATCTTTAGCCACGGATGGCTGTGATGATGTGCCCAGGGCTACAGAAGAATGTCATGTACAAATGAAAAGATGTTACTGAGACTCAGATGCATCTAAAGCTCTATCTTGATGTTTCCACCAGCAGCACTTCAGAGAAGAGCTCCACAAGGTGCAAGAGACATGAAATACAAGCACTATGCTTCCACTTCAATCTGGTGCTGTGAAGCCCATGTTGATACTGTCCTGCACAGACAGGTATGGGTGCTCAGATTAACCTGGCCCACTACCTGTCACAGCCTGTCAAAAACTTCAATAAAACCCAATTAAATATAACACTGCACTGTTTAAATGACTTACGGTGCATAATCTCTTACCTAAGAAATCCATATTTTCAGAGTTGACTCAGGTCTCTCACCTTCTGGAGTTGGAGGGTATAGTCTGGTGAGATGACATGCAAATGGTTTAGAACAAATATACTTGGTGTGAAAAAAAAAAATAGTAAATTAATGAGTCTTACTTTTCAGAGACAAAAATATGAGGCACCATGGAATAACTCAGAATAGAAAAAGTGTTCTGAAGATATAACGGGCAAAATATTTTATCCCAAGGACAAAATTCATCAGTTTTCACTTTGATTTATTTATGCAGCATCACTTTTGGGTATGGTAAAATTACAGAGCAACAGTCTTCTGAAATCTGACAAATTTGTCATGTCAACAGATGGGCTGTAAGAACAGAAGCTCTGAACTGGGATTAAGGATGATTTAGTCTTGAATGATTCCATCTAACTTCTAGTTACAGCTAAAACAGCTAGATATAAACTTAGTTTGTTATCCATCTTATAAAACATTCTGTTCATGATGTTGCTCGTTCAGAAAAATTACATATATCTCTCCTGGTAAACCTTCCCCCATTGTCCTGAATCTTTCATGAAATTATGCTGGACATGGGATAAGGTTATTAATATTGGCTGAGCAGAAAAATGGATGCCTTCCCCTCTTGACATTTCAGCCATCACATTGAGTTATGTTGCTTAAATCTAATCATCACGTGCTACCTTGTACCGTGCTGTTCTACCTGGTGCAATGAATCACTAACTCCTGCTAGAATCAATCTCTGCCCCACTGCAGTACTGCTATTGTCCCTCACTGCTTCGTATTGTTCTGAAGAGATCCAGCATCAAACCCACATGCAGCAGAGTCCTCCATTTCATGGATGTTGGAATTTAATTTCATTTAAAGGCATGGATTCAGGTGATTGAGACTTCACTTGGTTTGCATTTTGAGAATGAAGACTGAGACTGTGGACCTTGATTACTCCAGGAGAAGTAGATAGGACTTGGGTAGAATAGGTAACTTTGGGACCCTCATTGGCTCTCATGTTTATGAAATCTACGGTGTGTTTGACCTACAGCTAACTTTAGCCAAATATGATATTCACATACATTAATGTATACAAATATGATCCCTTGGAGTTAGAAAAACCATCACCAGCTGTGAAGTGAACCAGCTGATGACTGCAAGTACATACGTGTGAAGAATGCTTCCCATACACCACATCATTCATCTGCACCTCTGGCTTCTTCAGCCAGATCAACACAAGGTTGCTCTACTCATAGGAAACATGCCTCTGCTTATGGAACATTTCATAGGCTACCATTTCCCAGCTTGGTTTTCCAGAGCACTTCTCTTGGAAATAAAATATCATATGTGTGTTTGTACTTGTTATTTCATGTCTAGAAATCTCCAAGTGCTAGAAAGACCTAGAAAGGTTGTTACTTCACAACAAGCCTAACCAATGCTCAAGCATAACTTGAGGTTGAGCACAAAAAAAAAACCAAAACCAAAAAAAAACAAACCCCAAACAAACAAAAAACGAACCAAACCCACAAAATCGATCAACACCAAACAAACCAACAAAAACAAGGATGAAAACAAACAAAAACAACCAAAAAAGCTACTCCTCTACTAGTCTCTGACCACAGCTTCCATAAATAAATCTCCAAAACTCAGCAAGGTAATAAAAATTCACAGCTGGCACTGGGTATTACTAATAAGAAAAATTACTCAAATGCTAATATGTTACAGTACTTCATTAATTAGATCTTCAACTTGTACAGCACGATTTGCAGGAAATACTGTGCAGTTATGTACAGTAATTTACAGAGACTGCCTGTCATAATCCATTTGTTTGGCTCATAATTTTCTCTCTGCTCTTATTCATCCATTAATGATTATAAAAATTTCCAAGCATGAATCTGCTGTGGCTTTCAAACAGTATCTACACACCTTGAGGAACACAGACAGTACAAACCGTGGTTGTAGTACAAACAAGTTGATGTGTGGTCAATACACATCAGCTTTATCAGATGTCAGTGCAAAGGAATTAAACTGAATCCCAGGTTTCCTGAATTCTGCAATTAAGAATGTTTCCCTAAAAATTAAATAAACAAAACACAACAGGACAGCTATTAAAAGGACACAGGATAATTCATATCATCAGATGTCAATAGCATTTATTGGAATCTCCTTCCCACCCCTAACTGGGGTTACTTAGTGCTAAAATCTCCATCTTAGTGGAGACTTTAGTACTGCAGAGATGACTCATTATTCCTAGAGCTGGGTGAATTCTGTCTCCTCAGTCCAAACAAACTTCCAGCAAGCTTGCAGTAGCTTTGCCTTTTTTTCCCATGACCCAGTTCACCATATCCCAGGCCCACCACTCTGCTCTTTGGGAACTGACTTGCCAGCCAACTATCACCAGAATATGTATTTGGATGGTGACTGCTCTGAGGTGGCAATTTGCCTCCTAGCAAAACTGCTTCAGTCCTTCCCATTGGAATGTTTCAAACAAGGCCCTTCCCTCACATCCAAACACCGGCAGAGCAGCATTTAGTTCCTTGGTGCCCACTTCTCCAGTGCTTATGCTTCTCTCTCAGGCCATGGGGCCTTAGGCTTAAACAAAAGCATGAAGGTCTTCCACAGTCACAGACTGTGCCCCAAGGAAATGCACTTTCTTTCTTAACTCATGAGAATTGCTTGACCATGGCTAACAGTTATGAAGAGAAGGATTAGGAACAGAAAACTTCTTAAAAGTTATCAATAAGATGCATAAAAAGAACATATAATTCTATCCTTTATTGATAAAGTTCAACTAACTTTTCCAAACTTAAACAGGAACGACTCCAGTTGCAGAAATTTTGTACTCCTTTATGTAGGCAGCATTGCAAGGAAATATTTTCCTTCCTTGCTCAACCATGACATTTTTCCAGCTCACAGCATTATCATCAGTGTAATGTCACTGACATCTATAATTCCCATTTTAATCACACAGGACCCTAAAACTGTATTACACGTGGCACTAGAGAGAGTTGAGTGCATTCCCAATTAAACCTGAAGATTGACAAAGATGTATGTACTGCTCATTACAAAAATACATTACTCATCTAAATCTGTCATGGAATGATTCATGAGCAATTCATTTGTAAGCTGTGCAAAAACTGTCCCTGTTCAGACTTCCTTTCTAAAATTGGATTCCACAGCAGTTCACTTTAAAAGAAATATTAAATCAGTGATGGGTTGTGGAACATTACTCTTCTACATAAAAATAAGAGGTTGTCTGGGGATTCTAATTAGTTCAATAAGATATGAATGAGTATAACCAACTTCAATACAAAGAATAATATTGCATCCCTGTTCCACTAATTAAGAAATACCTTTAAGTTATAGCTGAACTGAAGTGTCCTGTTAACTGTAAATAATAAGCCTAGACTAGTTTTGTTTTGAAAACAATTGAGACTAGATAAACACATTAGAACTTATTTTCTCCCTTGAAAACAAAGATATCATTTCACAGTCTTGCCTTCAGCAATGCTTTACATAACTGCATTTTATACAAATGTCATCATCTCTTTCGGTGCCTGAGGACCTACCATGAGGGAACACCATGGGGCTGTATGTGTCACACATTCTGACTGCTTACCAAAATAATATGATCCTTATCATAGGCAGTCACCATATCATATGCAGTCATCATGATGCAGTCATCATAATGGATCAAGAAGGATTAAACTGTTCCTTCCATAACTTGACCCCAACAAAAACTTATAGACAACAACTATAATTAGACTTAAATTTTCAAATAGACCTGGTTTTGCCTTTGTGTTGCAGACTTTGCACAAACTTGCATTTACAATTGCATGTCAATAAAATTGTTCCTGCAAATCAGTGTATGGACAAACATTTTCTTCCCTCCTGCACACAGAGACCCCAGTTCAATATTCCCATTTAACAAGGAGATTGTTTCAATTCAGTCCACTTTGTTGGCAGGAGAAGTCTTCAGTTATATATTACTTGTCAGGTAATTGTACTTTCCAAAGTGGTAAGATTTCTAACGATCAACCTGACACCACTGGAGTTTACATTATCAAAAATTATGGGATGATGATCAGAAATTCCCTGATGGCACCAGACTGCACAGAGCCACTCTAGCACAAGACTGCAGACATTCAGCATAAAACTGTTTCTCTCCTAAGCTTCTTGTTTCCAGCTGTAGAACAGGAGCCCTGGCAAGCTTGGAAGACCCAGCTCAAAATATAGCACTCAGTACTTTTCCCTTCTTTATTTTTAAGGTTTGTTTGAATGCCCTTGGTGGGTACAGGATCAAACACATTCCAATAGATTTTACTTAGTCCCTCCAAAATACGTAGTTTTCTGCTGGAAGAAGCATCACTTAATGCTTTTGGAAGCTGATTTTATGATAACATTCTTAAGTACTTTGCACAGATTGAAACACAAGTGCAAATTGGACCAAAGTTTTAACTATAAATAGGTATTTGGAGAAAAATATGTAATGATTAATTAATAATTGCACTCTGATAACACTGTGAAAAAGGCCATGTCAAACAGAGATACTATGATTCCATATTGCCAGCAGAGTGCAGATGAAAAAAAAAAGAGAGAAAAGAGGGAAATTGCATCTGAGAAAGGAGCCAGAAAAGCATATTTACGTTGCCTTTCATCTCTGGCAGAAAACACAGTGATATGGGATTTCACCTTAGCAATCCTATCATTAGCTCACAGCCTGCCTAAAATGCACAGCAGACTGTGTAGGAAAAAAAAAAAAACCAACACACACACACAAAAAAAACCACCACACAAAATAAAAACCACCACAACAAAAATGCATACATCTTGAAGAGAAAAACAACATCTTGTTTTACTAAGATCTATGTATTGCCAAAGGACAATGACATTAAAAACCAGGAAGATGGCCAACAGCAGCCCCTGTAGCAATTTCATAGTAAGAGCTTGAAGAGCAAGTAGCTCAAAATTCAGCAAGTAGCATGTGTTTCTTTGATTTAGTATTAGGCATTTTCTAGTAATAAGCCAAATTATTCTGAAAGCCAGTGTAAATCATATCAACTCCATGGGGTTTTTTCTCTTGAAAAAAAAACAAAACACCAACATTTGTACCAGGTCAGCGATCACAACCAATTGTGAAATAAATTGAGAAGTGTATCAGGGAATAAAAGGAAGAACTTATCTGATCGTGAATAATCCTCTCCAAAAGGAGTTCATAAAGCACAGTGAATAAAGCACATCTATAGTCTCCTGTCCAAATGGCTTCCCAATGCAAGGTGCCTCATGAATCCAACAGATAAACATGTGTGAAGAGCTGTTTATTCTCTTCCTTCCTTTCTTCCTTTCCTTTCTTTCTTTTCTCATGTACTAGAAGCAAGCACACTGGTACAATGCTAGGGGACACAAAACTTTACTTCCTTTAAAACTTGTATTTGTGAACTATTCACTCAGGAGTAAAAAGCAGAAGTCATTGTCTTTCATCTCATAAGATACAGGTTAAATCCTCTCCTGTCTCATGCTTCAATATAAAAAATTATGCCCCAAAACTCCCCCATTTCTTTCATACTCGTCACAAAAGAGCACGCAAGGCCCAAGGGGAAAAATCACATATTGGTGATATAGGAGTCAAATATTAATAGCTATTCTTAAGACCAGCAAAAAACCAACACCTGGCGAGTACCCTGCCATTGTGCATTTCCTCAGGGCTGACAGGCAGACCATGGAGGACACTTGTTGAAGAGAATCAGTGGTGGGAAGTGCATGGCATTCCAGGGTAAAGATTGCAGCAGAAAGGCCAAATGGACTTCAGCTACTCAGCTCAGCCAGCCAGTTCTGCTAATACCATCTGTTTTCCAAACTCTATAAAAAAATGTTATCAAAAAGATTTTTTACAAGGGAGCAGGGAGGGAATAAACAGCCCAAGCTTATGGCATGCATAAATTGCCCGGGTCCCAAGTGTTTAAGCTGCAACAAATATTTTAAAAAATTAAACCAAGAGACTCTAAATAAACTAAAATTAGCACTGTGCCAGAGAAGAATATATGCACTGCCAAAGGTAAAGAAAGAGTTGATGAACGATGCAGCTACAGCAGCCAAAATATAAATCCTTATTCCCTGTTTTTCCACAAATAAATTAGTCATGTCATCAAAAGCCAGTACACCTGTGCTTCCAGACTGGCTCATCTACACGGATGAGAGCAAACCGTGGTAGAGAGGACTGAGTAGGATTCAAAACCTTGTGCTGTGTATGGTCACCAGGCAACTGCAGTTACTGCTGGCTCTGCTTTTGGTGCTATGAAATCCTCAAGATTCACTGTTGCCTATTGACACCCTTGGCAATGGGTCCTGAGAAACTTTTTACCCTTAAATTATGTTTCCATTTCTCTTTTTATTCTTTTGATTCTCTTTTGCTAGCTTGAGTATCACCAAATTTTTTCAAATTGACCTTTGTGCTAGACCCCATGAACTAAACAGAGACTAATCAATTGCTACGTGAAACAAGAGGCCTCTCCAGCCTCTCCTGCAAACATGCTCCTTAAAAGAAGTTCAATCTGCCTTTAAAGAGCAACCTTTGTCAAGTAAGACAAGTATGAGTTTATAGAACTGGATTTCAGTTCTTGGTTCAAGAGAGTCTGCAACCAGGCTTTCTTTGGTAGAAATGTAAGCCTGAAGGCTTGAACTTGAGTTAAGTGAAAGTTGGTAGCAAAACTTACATTAATTTGAGAAGCACTGCCCTCTAGCTGACTTGCTCAATCCATCCATTGACTTGCTCAATCCATCCACCAATATCCACCTCATTCCCTGCTTTTTATGCTTGCAGGAGGAACTTTGCAGGTTGGCTGCTCTGTCTCTTTCAGTATCATCGTGAAATGTTGAATATAAACTGTCTTATCCAACAGGAAGATTTGCTTCACCTGGAATTTATTCCTCAAGACAATATTGTCCAAAAGAAAGCTTATTATCTTAATTGAAAGAGATAAAAGAGAGCATAGGTGTTTCTAACATCTCCTATATCCCCCAAAAGATAGAATGTTGCATCCAGATTAAGTGGGTTATAGCTTCCGGGCACAATTTATCTAATGTGCTATTGGAGACAATTCCCCATTCCCTAAATTGTTGTGCAGGAGTAGGAATTTGGTTTTCATAAAAATTCACTCTGATTGCTAAAGCCATTTAAACTGTCTATGATATCAATGCTACTAATCACATTTCCCCTCTGTGTCCCTCCCTCTCTTTTCCCTCTAAAAATCCAGAGATGCATCTATATCAACATTAAATGAATTTGTTTGCTGCCCAGAAGCCAAATTAAATGTGTTCTTTTATACTCAGCAATCATAGAATAGAGGGAAATAAGAACAAATGAGCACCATTAATTAAATCTCACAGGGAACCACATTGCTGCAAATGGAAAAGAAAACCTTTTTTTTCCCCCATAACCACTATTTTATGCTAAATGCATCAAAATTGCTATTCAAGACCGGATTAAGAGTTTGGGTTTTTTTCCAGCATACTCTTTTATTTTTATTTGTGATCAGACTGCAGACAAGCCTGACTCTGCATTCAAATATAAACATGAGTTTTCCTAGCTGAGGGTATGTCTGTGGTGCAAGTGTGATTGCAGAGACCCAAGCAGTGAGGATAAGCAGTGGGGTGCCTTATGAACCTCCCAGCACAGGCTCTCATTTGGGATTCCACTGTTGGTGTCAATCTGTGTTCCTTCTAGATTCTTTGCCCCACATTCCCCTTCCCAAGTCAAGGAGGGCAGAGTCTATGGGTCAGTAACCTACAGATGCACCCTGGGCTTTGTATGCCTTTGGGACTCACAGCTTCATAAACCCAGCCTAGGCCAACAGACTAGCAAGCCTTAAAGCCTTTCCTAGATCTGGCCATAGAAAGACCCTTCCTCTTGCTAAAACCTCCTCAAGTTTAGCACTGATGTTAAACTACTCAATTGAAAACCTTCCTGTTCCTAAGAAGTTAAAGGTGAATTTTGTTGAAATATCAAAAAATGTCAGGTTTGGTTTGCCTTCATTTAGCTGTCTGTCCCAGTGCACTTACCCTGCCCCTGAGCTGATCAGAGAAAACATCCTAAATGTGTTAAAGATCGCACTTTGTGTGAAACACCTGTGTAATTATATATATATTTATAATGAAGAAATAAATGCATAAAGCTTCAATCTTATCTTCCTGCATTGCTACATCACACGTACACGAAAGCCTTTGTGAGCCTGCAACTCTTCCAACCTGTTACAGCAGGCCATATAAAACCAAACGAGACAACTGGAGAACAACAGGAATCATACATTCTGAAACCATAGACTGTGTTTAGAGCTAAATAGACATGCCTCAGCTTGCTCTGGGGCAGTGGAACCACTCCTGCTCCCTGTGCTGGTTAACATTCCATAAGCAAACCCTCATCAAAAGCCTGGCATCACTGTGTCCCCTCCACTCATCAGCTGGCAACTGCAGAGCTCTGCAGCCTGCCCATCCTTGCTTGGCATCATGTAGGGATTACTAACAGACAGCAGCTGAAGACAATCTTTCCCCCATGGGCATGCTCAGTCCTTTTAATACTCCTAATCCCTCCGAGGCTCAAGTCAAACATAAATCAAATAAGAAAATATATATAAAGGGAGGATCCAAGATCTCCATTCTCAAATTTGAGTATAGGAAACCAGCAGAGGGAATGCAATCCTCACATGCTTCTAATCCCAGAGAAGGCCTGGCAGTGCCTGTGAATATCCCAACAGCTGCACAGATGTTGTTGCTAAATTGTTCCTCCCATCTGAGCAAGTAGTTAAACAGTATGATCCTATCCTCCAAAGCAAATAAGGTTCAAAGTCTTATAGTTCTAACAGATGACAGCCTGAATGAGACAAAAGGAAATCCTCCATGCAATACACATCAGAAAAAGATCTGATCATTTTACAGTGGCAACAGCTGACAGGTATAAAAGAATTGGCAGACCCTAGTAAATAATACACAGAAATATGGGACTAGCAAAGCTAAGATACTGTGTGTTTGTGTATGCCCCCAGCTATACCCACCTAAGGGCAGAGCTCTTTCTGTACACATTCACACAAAAACCAGAAAATCCTACCACGTAGTCTAACATTGTGAGCATAATCTTAGGAGTTTTCCCCCTGATTCTAGTTTTTCTGTCCTCTCACAAGCCCAGAGGACAGACTTTCCCCAATTTCTGTTGCCTTAGGTCTGTCTACCCGGAATGTGCTTCTAAAACTCTTAACAGCCCCCAATATAATTAACCCTCCAAGAATTTCTTTAATCCATATGCATTTGTCTTCACAGCTCTTTGCAAATGGCTCCAGAATTGATACTTTGCTTTCAACCTTGTGCCATCTTGCTCTCCAAGTCACCATGCTTGGTTGTAGAGGTGACTATAATTTGCACACAGATTTTCAAAGCCCAGTTATTCTCTTCAGAATACCTTTATTTTAGACACATATAGAAGTCACTCTAACTCTGTCATCCCAGCTATCACTTTCCTCTTTTTTTCTTCTCTATTGTGAGATTATGAGAATCAGAACATGCTTTATTTTGCATGAGAATGTACACGTGTGAATGATGCAAACAGAATGCAACTTTTTTGTTGTTGTTCAACTTTACATAATCATTTCTAAGGTTTAGGTTTTGACTACCAAGCAGCTCAGGACTGATGTTTTCAGAGAACTGTCAATAACTCAAGACCTTTCTCCCTGTGTGTGCACCTCATCATTATGTGGGCATTGATGCATTGCTATTTTTCTACCATGCATTAAGTCTGCATTTAGCCCAGGGTTTTAGAACTCAAACTCAGTAATTTGAGATCAACGGGCCATTGATTGTCTTAAATAAATGTACCCTTCTTACCCTGGCTAATCATGGTGTACAGGAACAAATAACCTTCCATAGACATCTCTTTACATATCTATCAGTAACCTTTAAAGTTTAGCAAAGTGGTTTAGGTGATATGAATTCTGACAATACTTAAATGGTCCAAAAGTAAATCATTAGGTCAACCACAGCTTGGAAAAAATACAGTATTATATTCCACACCTCTTTTAACCAAATGATATAAAAAATCTTAAATGAATATTCTCAAGACTTTAAACATTGAACAATTTGGAAAAAAAAAAAAAGCTTGGAAATTTGTAAATAGGAAATTTGTAAATTACTTGAATTTAATAGCGTATAAAAAGAGGGAATATAACTCCACCAAATAATCATTTGGAATAGTGGTTGGCTTGCTTGGTTATTTATTTTTTTTTTAGCATGCAGAAAGAACAAATTAACAAATGTCATACGAAAGTCTAAATAATTTACTCATTTCAGGGCAATTTTTACTGAAATTCCTGTTTGATTTATACCTTGTAATGTGTTTCCAAGGTACTTTCCAAGATGGGATGGATTGGGGTTTTTTTCCACCAACTTTCATCATTAGTAATGGTGCTCAAAAAATTGCATTTATCAGACAATAATCCACATTCTCAAACATTGCCAAAAGATCATAGAAAGTAATATTGTAATGCATTCCAGTCTCAGTGAAAATACCTTTTAAGTATTAGTTTCTTTTTTGTTTCTGTTATAAAATAGGATTGATAGCACATTGCAGTGTGGCTCTTCAGTCACTAGCCATCTCCTGGATCATGCCTACTGCCACAGGACTAAAAAGGGGCTTTAAGTGTTTCAGCACTGACCTAACCCCAAAGAACTTTTACTATCAGTTTGAATGGAAGCAGCATTATTTTACTACCAGCTTGAGTGGAAGTAACATTAGGCCAAGGCTATGTCAGGCAAAATTAAGAAATATAAGCTAGATGCATCTGAGCCTAGGAGTGCTGAAGGCAGTGTGGATGCAGAGCCATAAAGTCTAATTACAGTCTTATGTACTTAAAGCCTGATTTACTTTACTAGAATTATTTAATTCTCTAAATTATCTGCATTTTTCATTCTTATTGCATTTAATTATAGTTTAAATATTTTTTCCAGGCGAAGAAAACTGCCACTTGCGTGTTGAAAATGTTGAAATGAGATGCTCTCAGCAGTTGAAATCTGTTTCTTAAAGCTTTTTTCTACAGGGGAAAAAAAAAAAAAAAAAAAAAAAAAAAAAATAATTAAAAAACACCCTTTCCCAACCAAGTCCGGTTTTGAAAAATTGGCATTTGCAGATGAAGTATGTTCTTCTAAAACATCCTGTTCAGTTCTATTTAGATACATTAAAAAATGTGAGCAGTGAAGCTATGTGAAGAAGTATATTTTATCTGTGGCTCAAATAATGAAATACAGAACATGGTTAGAGAAACCTTATTCAAAAAGAGCTCCAACAAAACGAGACCAAATTGGTTTTTAGAGTTGTGAGGAGAGATTGCTCAGGGAAAGTACCTGTGCTGCACACAGAATCATTTTCATGTCACTGTTTCTCTTACAGAGGTGTTCAGAATATCCAAATGCTATTTCAAGTATAAGAGGGGTAAAATAATGTGCTTTTAAACTTGATTATGTGAAGTTCATTGCTGCCCAAATACAGCCAATTCAGGATGGTGTTACTTACAGCTGGGGCAATATAAACAAGTGTGACTTGGTCTAGGTGCCCCTGCTCTGGCAGGGGGGTTGGACTAGATGATCTTCTAGGTCCCTTCCAACTCCTAACATTCTGTGATTGTGATATTCACTTTATACAGCTAATTTATATCTTATTACATGTTGAACAAAATAACATTCACAATTAGCATAAGACAGGACTTTATGGGGTGTGAGTTCTTGCTCCAGCATCCAATACTGGAGACTGCCATAAGCTAATCATATCTATGTGGCTTCAATAGATTAACCAGTAAACACTGAGAAAGCTGGAATTTCAATTCTCAAGTGTTCCTGCTTCTTTTTCAGAAATACATAATAGAGACCATAATCCAGTTTTGTAGATATTCGTAACTGGCTACCTATTTAATAATCATGTTATGAATGCATGTGTTTTACAAATTTACTTAATTATTATGCTTACTTCCAAATGAAATGGCTTTAAAAATTGTAGCAGACTTCTGTACATTGATAAAGATGTAAAAGTAAGTACAAGGAGACAGGAACACAGAGCTTAACATGTAAAATTAAATGTTAATTAATAATGTCAGTGACCTATTACATGACAAAGACAATGGGAGAGATATACAAATATTGGCAAAAAATATAAATAATTAATATTCTCAACTATGTCTCAGATAATAGACTATAAGCAGCCTCAAATATAGTCGTTACAGCAGTCAACTTTGAAGAAAGTCCTGGCAAAGTCCAAGCTGTGGCAGAGCTGACTAAAACCACTTTGCAACTGTAACTGTCCATGAAAACTTGAAGGTTTTTGAATATTCAAAGAAAAGCAATCAAAAGGAAAAACCTCAAGTCCCATACTGTAGCCACAGCAGTATAACAGGCTAAACTAAGGAATAGAGAAGTACAGAGAAGCAACCCTCTTTAATTAATATAACAAGTTCCATCTTCTCTATATGCAAATTGCTGTACTCAGGTCCAGATGTTAGATACCAAATCAATGCATGTTCAAAACCAAACTGCATGTCCAAGTGAAGCTAACTCAGGAATTGCATGTCCTGTTTCTAGAGGATTACCCAGAGCAAAGGAAAATTTGGATGAGTCAACGTAGTAGAGACAATGAATAGGAACTCCAGGCATAGAAATAGCTGTGGAAAAATGCTAGAACATGATTGCCATAAAACTAAACAAATCACTTTTTGGTTTCATCTAAATGGCTTCTTGATGGTTGCTGAACACAGCCACAATCATTCTATCCCGATGTCTCTCAGACTGCTCCTTCCCCAATTCTCTCAGAGTTTAGACCACTGGAAGAAATCCCAGACCAGTGAGGAAGAACTCTACATGCCTGAAAAGTGCTATTGATTTGCAATTGCAAACAAACCTTAATGATTTCTTGCAAAGGTCACTTCAATAAGCTGAGGTAAGGAGTAATGATACATGGCATTGGCCCCTGCTTCAAGGATGAACTCATGGAAGCAGATAATTAGCATTAAGAGAATTGAAGTAATTCAGTCTGCTTGTGACGAAGAATGTTACTCCACTCTGGTCCCCTGCCCATCACAAAATGTTTTTGCTCCAGTTTTGGGACCTGTTATGTCCCTGTGCTGCTGAACAAATTTCCACTGGTTTCTTTGATACATTATCACAGAATCATAGAAGGTTTAGGGCCAGAAGGGACCTCCAAAGGTCATCTAGTGCAGCCCCCCTGCAGTGAGCAGAGACACCCTCAACTAGCCCAGGCTGCTCAGAGCCTTGTCCAACCTCACCTTGAATATCTCCAGAGATGGTGCCCCAACCACCTCCTTGGGGAGCCTATTCCACTGATCCACCACCCTCAAGGTAAAGAACTCCTTCCTGATATCCAGTCTAAATCTACTCTTCTCTAATTTAAACCCATTACCTCTCGTCCTTTCACTCCAGGCCCTTGGAAACAGCCCCTCTCCAGCCTTCCTGTAGCCCCTTCAGGTAATGGCTATAAGATCACCCCGGAGCCTTCTCTTCTCAAGTATCTCCTATGTTATAGATATAGATATAGATACAGATATAACACACAAATGTATTCTTCTAGCACGTGAAGCAGGATGTGAGAACAAAATGTAAACAGAAAAGGCAGTGTCTCCACCTAAACAGATCACTGAGAAGCAGTCCACATTGTCATAGCACCTGATACAAAACTCATGACACTTTCATATTTGCTGTTCTTTGCTGTTGATTGTAGTCCAAATGATTAAATTATTTGTCTTAATTCCTCCAGTCTGTGTCAGGGAATTTGCATGGCATCATTTCAATCCACTTAACTGCAGTACTCAACTTTTTTCTTTTTTCCTGCTGCATGTGTGGCAGGGATTGAGACTCTGGTAGTAAAATTGATAATATTTATGATTGAGAGATCTGGCTAAGAAGTTCTTATCTTATCTTAATAAAGATTCCCTTCACCTAAAAGCCAATACTCTGCAATTGTTTCCAACTCCATTTCTAAGTTAAGCTAATACTGGGTGTACCACTCTAGCCTTCACCAAGAGCCATCTCCCCGTTTGATCATGTTCTTTACCGTGATTCCTTAGAATGGTGGCAGATAACAAGGTACTTAAGGAGTCCATCCCTCCAGGGATGGATACCTGATTTTGTTAACACTGAAATACTGTTTTTCCTTGCCTCTTTCTTCTTTTTCTGACACAGTCTACAGGCTGAGTCTGCAATCATTTGGCAAAGAATAGGGTGGCAGGGGACAGACACTGCCCCGCTGCTGTCTCACTATGATCATAGCTAATAAAACTTCTTTCTGACCTGCTCTCAGTTGGACTTGCTTTATTCCACAGTTGGAGCCCCTTGATTCTCCAACAAGATGTTATCAATGTTTAAAAATGGTAATGCATGCAATGTTGAAATTCCTACATCCATTATTTATACTGGAAGTGATAGGGAAATTCACCAGATAAACCACTCGTGATTATCACTCTGTTGGCTCTAAATCTGTGTGTGAATTATGTGCCTCTGACACAGATCTAACAGATTACTTGTACCTGGGAGAAAGGTCACTGAACCACCCTAACCTTTACTTGACATGTCAAGATACTGCAATAAGTTGAGACCAATTATTCTATTCTATAGGAGTGTGTATCTGAGGACCTGGGTTTAATATTGCCATTAATACAGCGTTTGCGAAGTTCTTTCAGCCCAAGACGAACAAATGCAGGTTGCAGTTTGTGAGAAAGTCAGAAATGAAAAGCAGACTATAGAATATAACAACGAAAAAAACTATATTCATGAGGGGAAATATCTGTCTGCATGTGCAATTTACTGATTTTATTAGTTTCCATATACCTGTAAAATAAGTTTGACCTTGTTCTGGCCCTCACATTATAATAGCTTCTGTTTGATCAATCATCCTTTTTTATATGAATAATTAAGTTCCAGTAATAGCACATTATACTGAAAAATAACTGCAGAGATGTCTCTCTGTACTTAAGTATAGCAATAACTAATGTTACAAAAGCAAGCTTATTTACACCTGTTATTGTTTTCAGGATTAGCAAAAGATGACAATATATCTACATTCAGATATTTCTTTTTCCAGAATATTTTCATAGTAGTGACAAAAATATCTAACATTCAAAGATATTTTTTAAAGAGACTTACACGTGTAAATATTCCTGGTGCATAGATGAAAAGCTCAGTGAATCAGCAATATTCATTTGCTGGACAGCTAGAAAACAGTAAAGCACTCAATTTTTTTTGGATCAACCCAATTCAAAACAACACTTGACCCAAACTGAAAGAGCAAGTTGCTTCCCATCAGTTTACTTCAACTTTAATTAAGAAAGGAGACCAAAAGATCTAAAAGCTAAGAATCAAAATCCTTAGGTGACTTCTATCATTAGAAAGAAAATCAATACAGCAAGGGATACAATCTTCCTCTTCACTCTCTCTAAAGAACCAAACACTTCTGGTCGTTTATGGATCCCTCCCTCCTTTAGCGAATACTGCCAAAGACCAGCAAAACACTGACAATTCAGGGGCCACTGCAGCAATTTCTTCCTCATTCACCCACTGAGTGTCCCTTTCAAAACGAATGACTCATGGACGGCTTTGGAAGTGCTGGACTCTCATTTAGCACACTACTTAGGCCTGACTTTAGACATTGTTGCGGTTTGGGGTCAGGGCAACCCCCAGACCGATAACAGACCGCTCTCTTTTAACCTCCCTCCCTCCCCAAAGG
>JANHGL010001247.1:0-10791 GCA_024611195.1 Ceyx melanurus
GGCCACCCCCCTGCAGCGAGCAGGGCTGTTTGCAGCCGGAGCGGCTTGAAGGACCGTTAGGGGGGTTGTTTTCAATTGGGACCCAGGCTTCTGGTCTTGGTTCAAGCCGAGCCGGCAGAGATAATGCCGAAGTTTGTCAGATGCTTGTGTTCATCAGTGAGGAAGCTGCCTCTGGATTACCAAAGTGAATTGATAAGTTATCTTATGTGTAGAACAATCATCCTAATAATAGGCTGCTATTTCCACTGATGAGGCCAGGCAGGAACACGAGGCATGTGGATAAAGAGTCAGAGGAGCCTGGCTCTGAGTGGCTGCTAGTTATGGAGCTGGGACTTGGGGTTAAAGAGACCTGCTCTGGTTCAGTGTCTTCCCCTTGTACCTGTCTCCAGGGGAGTGGTAACACCCTGAGTAGTTCTGGGGCTTGGCCGTATCGTGCCATGAGCTTGCAGGTTTCCTGTCCTGCCGGGCTGTGGAGAGGCTGAGAACAATTCAAAGCCACTTGCTGTCAGCACTAAGGTTACACGTGACTGACAAACAGCAGTGCCAGCGGACAGCTCTGTGGCACCAAGGGCTGCAGTATCTGTCACTCTGAGGTTACCACACTGTGGTCAGCAGGCTCTGCTAGCTCTGTGGTGTCTCTGAAAGACAGTCAAACTGGGGCTCGGGTATTTGTGTCTGAAACATTTGAGATTTCTTCCAGGGGGTCACACTACTCAGCCATTTGATCTTGCTTTTTCTCTTTTTCAGCAAAGAATTGAAATACACAAACTTCGTCAAGGTGACAACTTGATTCTGGGATTCAGCATCGGGGGGGGCATTGATCAGGACCCTACTCAGAATCCTTTCTCTGAAGACAAGACTGACAAGGTCAGACACTGTTCTCTGTAGCAGCTCTGCAAAAGGCTGAGCATCCCCAGCTCCCCCAGCAAGCTCTGCTCAAATGCAGCTCAATTCTGGCCTCTCCCACACTTGAGTGCTAAGGTCACCATTTGCAGGCCAGGTTGAAGTTGGCTCTCTACCTTTTCCGTTGCACAAACCTTTTTTTAACTAGAATTCCCCACTATACTGTATTTTTGCACTGTCACTAGAATGGCCCTTGAGTATTTAATGTTCTCATACTAAGTAAACTTTTTTTTTTCCAGGGTATCTATGTAACAAGGGTGACAGAAGGAGGGCCTGCAGAAGTTGCAGGACTTCAGATTGGAGACAAGATCATGCAGGTAAACACCAAGATAAGCCAACTGCACTAGGTGCAACCAGCCTACCCCAGCCAGTCAGCACTAGGTGCACACTGGAGTTACCACTGGGGAAAAGAACTGTCTTCTGGGTGCTTCCCAGGACAGTTAGTGGAGTTTATAAATACACTGAGCTGTGGCGTAAGTGTATATGCTACAGATATCTGACAGAACACTTAGAGGACACCTGCAGGTCCACACACCCAGCTCACTTGATGGTTTTTTTCCCAGGTGAATGGCTGGGATATGACAATGGTGACCCACGACCAAGCCAGGAAGAGGCTGACAAAAAGGAATGAAGAGGTGGTTCGGCTGCTGGTGACCAGGCAATCTCTGCAGAAGGCTGTGCAACAATCCATGATGTCCTAATCAACCACCAAGTTGGGGAAGGGTTGGGGAGGGAGATGTATAGACTGGAATCAAACAAGGAAGCAAATACTAGACCTGCCCAGGTTGTCTGAAGGACTGCATGGTCCTCACTGTGGTAAACACTGATTTTTTAATTATTTTTTCCCCTTCCTCTAGTTTAACTGGCAGTAGGAAAACTCCAGTCCCCTCAGCAGAGTGCTTATCTAAAGGCTTCCCTGCAGGTACATGGGAAGACTTTACTGCAGCCATGGCTTTCAGGAGGGCAGGACAAACCCTTGTTACTCAAGCATCTAGGAATGCCTTCACTTCGAAGGATTCTTTTGTAGCACAAAAGCTTCCTATTTTAAGAGGAACTGTGGCTTCTGTGATGCAAGATAAAGGGGTTTGCTGTGCTTAGAAGCACAGCTTTGTTTAGGAGGGAGCTGCCCTGTTGTGCCCCCCCCCATGCTATCAAATTAAAATGCCAGAATAAGGAGCTGCCCAGTGCTGTGGGGAGGAGCACTGTACTAACCTCACATTGTGTGCTAGACAGAGTGTGCTGGAGGGTTTGGGGCCTGACACTTCACTGCAAAGATTCCCTGCACAAAACAGCCTCTTCAGACAAGAGACAAAGTACTAAGGAACACACAAGTGTTCTATTGATGCCTGAAGTACACTAAAAGTTCATGGACACTACTGCTCAGCTTCACTGGCAGAGTAAAATCTAAATCCTTGTTCCCAATATGTAACATCCAATAAATCAAGTTTAAACAAAATTAATACGGAGAAGGAAAGAAAACAACATTGCTGAACTTGTCAAAAGAGCTGCTCATAGCTGTGGAGTCTATTCCACTTCTATCAGGCTTGGAAGGGGAGGGGATTTTGGTCTCTATTCTAGAAGACTTTGGCTAAATCATTGATTTATTGATGAAGATGAATAAGCCAGGAACTTGCAAAAGTGCCTCTTGACCAAAGTTAAACTTCTGGTGAGATTAAGTTGTTTAAATCAAGGTGC
The DNA here is from genome assembly GCA_024611195.1 of Ceyx melanurus. Taxonomy (NCBI): domain Eukaryota; kingdom Metazoa; phylum Chordata; class Aves; order Coraciiformes; family Alcedinidae; genus Ceyx; species Ceyx melanurus. The sequence continues at coordinate 2,599 of JANHGL010001247.1, forward strand.
CACAGGATTTCAGATTCTTGCTGCAACTCTTAAGTGAATGATCTCACATCCTAGTGGTTTGTTAACCAGCTAGCCTTACACTTACCAAAAACTGGACTTCTTAACTCCTTTTCAGTTGATTTCTACAGATCTACACTTTCCTTAAGCAGCCTTCTGGTAAGCTGTTGTAAATAGAACATGAGGAGGTGGCAGACTAACTTATTCAGTACTCTACTGCTGTGCCATGTACCTATATTGTGATTAATGCATCTCAGACTGTTCTGTATGCATCAGCAGATGCCTATTTACCATTTTTATACCTATGGAATTACTCCAATACTACCTTTGAATTTTGTAACTGAAGAATTCAGTGGTAAATTTTTACAGCTTTCAAATTGGAAGTTATTTTTGTTACGATAGATACACTGCTATTTGTACTGCTATTTCACTTGATTTTACACACAATAAAACAAAGTTGGATTTCCTGAGCTGCTTCTCCTTACATTTAATAATGTCTTGTCCCTTGAATGCTTCCAGATGAGACCTTTTTTTCTGGCTGAAAGTGGACTGTGGACTACATCAAGGCAATGCAGTCTGAGGTTAGTAAGGTGTGATTTCACTGGTGGGTACCTGCAGTGGTAGTGAGCAGCCAAACCTCACCTGGTCTCTAGCAGGGGAAGAAGGGGTTCCACTTTTTAGGTTGACACCTAGTATGAAATACCAGCTTTTGATCATTCAAGTATTGTTCAAGTCCAAATGCATGGAGTCCCTTCTAGTTCTATTAAAGGGTATCATGCTTACTTACCTTCAAGTAACTCAAGACATTGATCTGTACCTAGAACATACTACATGTAGGTAGAAAGTTTCCCAGGAACAAAACCATATATTTAAACTTTGATCTTGGGGCTGTTAACATGATCCAGAGAAATAATCTCTTTGATAAATCTTTAATCTTCACCATCCACTGTTCAGAATTCAAGGCATGTCAGTAGCACTGAGCAAAATAAAGTTAGTGCATTAGTAGTGGTCAGATAAATCTGAGCACTTAGCACCTTTGAAAGGTGAAATAATATATTTTTCTGCTCCTCAGGACTTTTTTTTTTTTTTAATAAGAGATTCGGGTTCTAATATTTGTGTATTTGCTACCAACCTCATTCTTTTATTCAGCCAGAGTGAGTGGTGTTCTGTCATCTGCCTGCAAGGAGTCAGCAGCAGAATGTAGATCCACAGCCAGGCTTCAGTCATTACATTAAGTGGTTGCTTAAACATGATCTCAGATTTTTGGAAGCCTGAACCCTGCTCTTTGTGCTTTGCTTCCAATCACAAAGCTATCACTCTGGTCTTTCTCCTTCCTGTTGTTAATGGAAAAGAGCCACATGTTTCTTGGACAGCTCACACTAAGCTGTCTTTGCAGCTTCATCAGGTGTGTCTTCCATTTGCAAGTGGTGGCTAAATAGCTTGCTGTTCTTTAAGGCATCTGGCACTTGGGATTTGGCAAGGTAACAGCTTGTATTCCATACCAGAGGATCAAAGTATAAAGAGATCAGAATCAGTATTTCTGGTAGGTGTCAGTAGGCATCTTGAAAGCCCTCAGCCAGGGGAGGGGCAAATTCAATTTAAGAAGACAAGTTTGACGACAAGTTCTTGTCTTCACCAGTGATGTTATTCACAAGGTTCATACCCTTGTCTCCTATAGAGGCAGTAGTGTTGGACCATAAAAACAATATCAAAGATGATGGAGAAGACACCCAGGCCAAACTTGGTTGGATCTCCAAAGATTAACTTCCACTGATCTGTCAAATACAAAATCAGAGAGTTAAGAATAACTCAAGTGCAGTCTTGTCTCAAGACTAGAAGGTCATGCCATACATATTAGACAAGTTTGTGTTTATTACCTGGACTGCTTAGACACACTTTAAATCTGATTCTAATGTACACTTTATGCAAAGCTAGTTAAGAACTGTTCCTGTGGTTTCTTCAGAATGGCTTTTCATTTCTATCTCGAAGGCACATCAGCAGATTCTTTACTCTTAGTATAAGAACAATCACCTATGCTAGAGCACAAAGATTCTGCAGGATTCTCCCACCCTGTTCAGAAAGGTCCCACCCCCTCAGTTCCAGCCTTACCATTGTTGTATGACTGCAAAAACATCTGGAGGAGACTGAAGGTTCCACCAGTGAAGTCCAGTAACACGTTTCCAATGCTCCATCCCTCCGTGCTCTTCCGACGGAAATTCAGGTACGCCTGAGAGTAAAACAAGTGCCCAACCACTTCTGAGATCAACATAACCAGCCCTGCACTGGTTTGGGCACTGAAGACTTAATCACCACTGGTTTGGTCTAGTCAGACTTTCAAGAGCACAGACTGCAGGCTTAGGGTGACAGGGATATCACAGAACAGCAGAAAAGTGTGTATTTACCTGTGGAAAATACTTGATCAGTGTGACTGCCAACTTAATGTAGGAGAAGCAGAATAAGAACTGTAGCCAAGACATCTCCTCAGCTGCAGCCAGAAACAGAGTTGTAAATGTGAAGATCCAGGCGAGTGCCAGCAGTCCAACAACAACCTTGGATACTTTCTGACCTGCTCTCTGAAACAGAAATGCAGATACACTCAGCCACATAGCCCCACACCCAGTGGGAGATACCAAATGTACTCAGGACTAAACAAGGTTACAGTCCCAACCTGTTCTTGAGCCAATGAGGCTCAAATCACAAGGGAATTTTAAGATTAAATAAGTGCTACAGCAACCAGCTCTAGGTTTGCAAGAGCTAATGAGCAATATTCAACATCAATCACCTGGAACACTTGAGCAAGTGGGAAATAATATTGTGGCAGTATTCTTGAGTATTTATGATGCCTGTTATTAACAGCACGTCAATAACAAGCTCCTGTGTTCAGTCTGATGGTATCAAGATTTCCTATACGGGCAAAAGGCTGCTAATGCCATTATGGTAACAGATTCATGGTTGCCTTCTAATTCTTCACTAGAAAAGACTATTGCACCTGGCAGTGGTGACAAATGGGCTGGTTTAGGTTCAGCATCACCAAAGGAAGCACCATGAGATATAAATAGTTTCCACTTAGAGAAAATTGGCTATTCAGATTAGAGGCTTTTACAATGGGAATTAAAGAAAGAACCAGCTGATTGTTAACAATCCATTGGAACTCAGTAAAGAGCCACCCAACTCTCACAATCAATGTCACCTGCAAAGGTGGGTGTTACAAAAGGGCTTTTCCAGGTGTTTTAGGAGATAGGAAGCTGAAATAAAGCTGAAAGTTGGAGGTGTGGGGAATCCCTGAAGATCTGTTCTAGCTTGAAGAATGCTCCAAGCAGTGAGGAAACAGCAAAGCATGTACCAGCCTTGGCCTGTGTAAAGCTGTAATCTGTCCTGGCCAGAGATCCATTTGGGAACTTTATGAACTTGGCTGTTTGCCTTAGTTATTTTGCGTCCCTAAAGAGTTTACTTCTAAGCTCAGAACATCCATGAGCCTGAAGTGGCTGAGCTTACTGGTGTTGTCATTAGCTCAGGAAAGATAAAGGCAGCTGGATGATGAAGCCTGACTTCTGAAAGGGTAATGGAAGTGCCATGAAGAGGACTTTGGAGCCCAACTGGTGCAGAGGGTGAGTGATGAGGGAGGGAACAGCAGAGGGAGCTGGGCTGAAGACAACAGGCTGGCCCAGCACTGATACTTGCCTCGTAGATGCAGCACTGGATTATGGTAATCAGAGTGAGAGCTACTGCATGGAGACTGAAGAAAACATCATTGATAGCCACAGGGTTCACTCCACTGGGATAACTAATTAAGAATTCCTCCTAAATGTAAGAGAAACCAAAACCAGCCATGTGCTTTAACTCCCTTTTGTAGACAACCTCCCCAGCAAATATTAAAAGGTAATCTTGCTTACCTTAATCAAGGGAATCCAGAAGAGTCCAACATTAAACACACTGTATGCTATAAAGCCAGTAAGGTTTAATGCTATAAAGTCAAAGCTTAGTCCAACAACACTGGAAAAGGCAGGAGGGGGAAAAAAAAAGAAATATTCAGGGACAACCTGACCCTAGAATGTACTGATTTATAGGCAAGTTTTTCTGTAAGCCAAAGCTGCAGGAATTGTGCTGTGAGTTGACCAGGAGCCAGGTGAACTATCCCTCATAAGCCATGCACTGGTACTGACAGAGTCTGTCCCTGCTGTTTAACTTCACCCCTCTGTGAGTCTGATAATGCCATTTCAGCTTGAAGAATCCAAAGCAGCAGTAGTGCACCTTTGCTAAAATAAATGCTTTAGTTTGCATATATAATAATGTTTCTACTTAACAGTCAATTAAAGGAAGCTGGCCTAATGACAGCACTACAAGAAGCTGTAAGGTAAGTGATCTCTGAAGGTAGTCATCACAATTGGCTTGGCCAGGTGATTTACAACATGATACTGGAGGGAATGGGGAATTCTCTTCCATCACGAATTAGTACTGGATACCAAATCATAGGATCAGATGTTTTTAAGATGCACTTAGTTTTCTTTTGACCTGCATGCCCAAAAGCTCACTGAGGTTGCATTTATTCAGGCCCTGTCTTGGCCTTGTTTTTTCTCCAATTTTTTTTTTTCATGTATAATTCACCATAATTAAGATGGATGTAACAGAAGCTGGGAGCATAACCTGCAAAATGAAGTGACTTTCAGATATCTTCAGTCTCTTTACCTTTTTCGACGCCAGTTCTCAAAGAGCTGGGGGTAGAAGGAGACAGACCAAGCGAGGAAATAGATCCAGCCAATCACCTCATCAGCATATCTCACTAGGATGCTATGGATTACTTGAAACTGGATCCTGGATCTGCTGGTAAATCCAAACAGAATTAGCTCATTTGTCTGTTCACAGTTTTTCAGCAGATTTTGCCTTGTTTTGCTTTAAGAAAAAGCAGAGTCTGGATGTTGAGACAAGACAAGAAAGATTCAGAGTTGGTTTCAGTAGAGTTGCTCCCTTTTCATTAGTGTCCTTGTTATGTTTAGGGCACCTCTCACTCCTACCCTCAACCCATCCTTCTTGTCTCTTTCTTTTCCATTCTTTTACGACAGAAATCTCCAAAAAGCTTCTTTTGTGCCTTTTGTTAACTCAGCCCAGGGTTTGTTATGCAAGAGCAGAGTTGTACTTTTCATACTACCAGCAAAGCCCCATGATCCTGTCGAGCGTTTCATGGCTACCTCTGCACTTCTCCCAGTCTTAAAAGCAGAAGTGAAATAAGGAAGTAACCAGGAGTAGCATCTGGGTGACAAGCAAATACAACCCAGCTTTCTCCATCTTGCCAGGGTGTTTTCTTATTAAGAGGAGTGGCATCTGTGAAAAGAGGGGTCCCCTAATGAGAAAGCAGAACCGCCCTGTTTGTGGAGCTGCTGTTAGAGCTCCAGAGCCAGTCCTGCACAGTTAGAATAGTATCCTCCAGGACACCTGCAACCAAATGCTTCTTGGATCAGAAAAGCTGACAGTTGGTTGATACATTTGGGAGGGGTTATTAAAAGCAGACTAAGGAGCCAGGAGAACTCATATAGCAATGAAATCCAAGACACCAAGACTATTACTCTGCTTCCATACCCTGTATTTATCTGGATACCTTGAGGATTGCTGGAGGGTCACCTCATCTTAACTAGACACCACCCACGTCCCATTACCTGTTTAACTATAAGGAGGGAATAGTTACCCCAAAGTTTAGGAAGCTTTAGTAGAATAGTAAGTGAAACCAAAAGCAGTTTCTCACCCAGTTAAGTTGGAATTAATGGTATAAAGATTAACTGTTACTTGTCCAACATCATCTGCTTTCACTTGGAAGTTAGCTTTAGTGTGACCTGCAGGCAATTGTACCTGCAAACAAAGGGAAGGGAAGAAAGATGAGGGTTGCACCATGGTAGTGGTTGGCTTCTGAGTAACTTCGTAAGTCTGTTCTGTCACTTACTTCATCAGGCAGTTCAACAATGGTGCTTTGTTTTGATGAGTATGTAATATTGAGAGTTATCACCAGTGTCTCATTTAGTGGAGCCCTGTGAAGAGGGGAACAAGTTAGACTGGTGCCTGAGTTCGTAACAACTGCTTCAGGGCTACAGGAGAGTTTTGCTGTTTTCTTCCTTATCAAGCTTTTCATCTGACTGTTCCTTTTAATCAAACTTTGAGATCCCAAAGGCCTGCATATGTTTAACAATCTGTTAATGGGAAGAGGCTGACATAAGAAAACCAGGGGCAACAATGCACTCTATGAAACAATGAGACTGTGATGCATCAGCCCCCACTCTGGAGTAGCTGCCTTTCTTTGCTAGAAATGGTGAGTTTTGTTTGTTTGGTAAAGTATTTTTGGTGAAGTTCATTTATGGAAGACAGTTCAGTAACCTAATGTAGGGCAGACAGTATAAAACATCTTTTTGTCTGCTCAACTTCCCATTCCCATGGCATGGAATACTGTCAGAGGCCAACCATAGGAGGCTGCTTGTGAGAATGCTGCACTGTCTTGATCCATCCTGGTAAAAGTGATGTAACAGTCCAGAAGTGGCCAGTCCCATCAATGAGATTCACTCTATGAACAAGGAACTGAGTCTGAAGGAAAGTCCTGAATATGTAGCCAAGTCCTATCCACTTGCTTGTCCCCTGTTCCAAAGAAGAAGGTCCAATCATGATTTTACCTCAGAGAGATAGTGACGTTTGTTGAACTTCCACTTTCTAATGAAACCACTTCAGGGGCAGACAGCACAATGACTGCATCTGGGGGAGGTGAGGGTAAAAATAATACATCAACCAATTAAAAAAAAAACAACCCTAAAACCCCACAAATCTCAATTATCATGAAAGATTAAAAGCTCTGTCAGAAAAGCTACCTACTTTCTGTTGTCATATAGGCATTTTGTCCACTGGTACCTGCAGTGCCAGATAATAAAGTTAGTACAAACAGTAAAGGAAGGGCAGCTTATTTCAAGGCAGATAAATAGCTTAGAAGGAGAACTAAACTGTCACTTTAACATGTTACAAGTAAGTAATTTACATATTTGAAGTGTAACATAAATTTACACCAACAGAAGGCTATAGGATACTCCAAACCCACACTAATTTTTTCTTGATGTGATCCCAGTAATTTAGGAATCATAAATGCCCAAAACTTAAGTTTTCTATTGCCTGTTGGGTCACAAATTCAAACTAGTTACTCAAACGTTCAAAAGAATGTACATTTACTATCTTAACACTTCAGAAATCACAAGCACCTTACTATAGTGCTCCGAAATATTGCTATTAAGGGGCACACTTTACAATGATCCAGCTATGTTGTACCATATCATGCTTTAATAGAGGCTGAGATTTCAAGTGTCAATACAAGTGATACTTTTAAAAGTGATACTGACCATAAGCTGGTCATGTTTCAACAATTTTGATATTTGGAATTCAACTCTGTTCTATTCTGTTTAAAGGTCACAAGCTATATATAAATAAGAGCAGAAATGGAGATAAACAGGTTGGCCCAGATATTTTTTTTCCTTGATGCCCCATATTAGAGTGTTCTTAGATAGTTAGTTAAATACAGGAGAGCTCCTCAGTTCATCACTGACAGCACCACGGGCAGTATTTAATCTGCTTTCACAGAGGTGAGTTCTCCACGGCAGCAGCACCTCAGCACAGCACGGTCTGTGTGAACACACTGAGACACGGGTAAGGGGTGAAAGAAGAGCTGGTGGGAGGCGTGTCACTGGTCTCCCCGCAGAGCTGTGCCAGGGACAGTGCAAAGCAGCCCCTGCCCAGGGGAGCCCTGTGGGCTCAGGCTGGGATGGCCGAACACTCACCGCCAGGCCCCAGCAATGCAAGCAAGAGGTACAGCAGAGCTGGGGGCAGGTCCCGCATCCTGATGGGGGAGAAGAAGCTGTAGAAAAAGCGGGGAGAAGGCTTTGCTCAGAACCCGCCCGCTTTGAGGGGGCACCAGCCCAGCTGCTGGGCTGACAGCTCCCTGCGAACGGCTCCTTCCCAAGCAACACGGCTCCCAGCCAGCCGGAGGGACCTTAAGCACCTTTGAGAGACAACCAGATTTTCGGCCCCTTTGTTTGCCAAGTCAGCCACTGAGGATACAGACTTTTGAAAATTACCATATATCTAATTAACTGAATGCGCTTTGTGGGTATCTTGTGCAGATTAAGTGTCAAAAAACCCAGGAAAAAATAAATAAAGAATCCTGCTCATGAATTATTA